>JAOBRD020525240.1:0-34057 GCA_027575215.2 Hydrozoanthus sils | reverse complement strand
AAAAATACCGGACTGGCAATTTTAACCCCTAAAAAATACCGGACTGGCAATTTTAACCCCTAAAAAATACGACGGTCGTACCTATCACCCCAGCATAGGGAGTACCCCCCCCCCCCCCTCCGGCATAAAACGAATGGATGTAGCGAGGATCTGAAAAAACACTCACATAAATTAGCATTTTAACAAAGAATCAACGAGAATTTTTTGGTGTTGGTGTTACTGCAACTTCTACAGAAAACATTTTTTGTTTTTGAAAAAGAAACGCGAAAAAACTATGCGTTATATTTTATGTTAACACGACGTACTATCCTGAGCTGTTCGCGCTAAACCCGATTTTTAATTCGAACTTTACCAAGCTATTTTAAAACTCAAAACAGCACTGTTAAGAATCTGAGGATCGAATTTCCTTCAAAGTTCAGTCTTGCACAAGCCTGCAAGTAAATATTTTATGACGATATTTGTTCAACGTTAAGCCATGGGCTTTACATGCAAGGACCGGCCGAGTAGCTCATACAACGAAATCACAAATGAAAACATCTGTAACATCGCTGTAAGTCAACAAGCCACTAATCAGATTGTCTGTAGTAAATTAATTTCTTGGAAAGTCATGACAATTGATAAGATTAATTTCTCTTTATTTTACAAACACTACCGGCACCACACAAGACCGCGAACTGCACTATGCGACACTCGCAGACAAATATACTGTGTAACTTTGAACGCCCACCAAATACATAGCAGTGTTTACCATAGAAAGACTGGTGTCAAATTTTTCGGTTGCATCGAAATGTTTCGAGCATTTTCTTTATTTTTTGTGTTTAAATTAGCATGCTGTGTCTTATCTATCCTAACCATCAAACTTTTCATGATTGGCTAATCAAATTTTTTAAAATTTCATAAATGTCACAGCTAATGTCATAATTGGATGTTTTAAAGACTAGGTACTATTCCACGTATTTTAGCAACTGTGAAATACTTGTTATCACCCTGTATATCGAATGTTATCCCACAACTCACCCAACTTCCGGTTGTAATTAGCTATCAATTTGATCTGCAACGCGGTAACAAGACTAAAATAGACGTGATAATCGGACAGATAAACGAGGTATTAAAAATAGGAACAAAGAGGAAAAGAAGCTACATGACGGCAGAACTAAAGATTTCGTAATATGGATTCTTTTGGGGTTGCTTTAACAATTTACATCGATTTTCATAACAAAACTCTAATAGTTTTCAAAATTAACAATTTTCAGTCGTTCTGTGTCTCCTATAGAAATCGTAGTCTTCATAGTTCATTAACATCATCGTTGATGATCTCTCCTGACCAAGGATTCCTTTGTTGAGTGCGATAAGGGTAGATATTTGACAAATATACTCAATAATGTGGCTTATGACCCCAAATCTAGAATGCCTAAGGTTTTGGTTGGAGAAAGAAAATAGCATAAGTTCTTAAAAATGTTCATTTCAGATTATAAATGCAGTGGTAATTCCAGCAACCATAGAATTTTGGTTGATATATTTGAGTCAACGCAGCCCGTGTGGTTTGGGTACCGGCTTTGCAAATATGAGACCTAACTTGATAGTTGAATCCGGGTTAAACGCCATTTGACATTTGAATTATGTACAGTACAGTTTTGAGATTGTTGCGAAGCTGAAGGAGTTTATTAATACTACGACGACACGTGCCTGATATGGGACAAAAAATTCGTCGTGTTAATATGTGTTAAAAAAGTCATGGCTTTTATTAGCTGCTTGATCCAATAACACTCGTGCACAAATCGTTTTTGGCTCGTCTTCCAACAAGACAGATTTACACACAAGTAGTGCGTTTCAGCATGTTTTCTTGTTCGGTTTGAAGTTTTGTGATGAGTAATACTCGATTTCAAATCTGGGGCGATAATTTAATGATCTTTGCGGACAGGAAATGGTCTGCAACGTGGACACTTTTAAGAGTAAATGCGAATTTATCTTCCGTACGGAGTTATAAGGTCTGACAATTTATTTGACATTATCACTACTGAATATAGATATGAATAGGTTTTGTTGAGGTTTTTGGGTATTCACTAAGTGGACGATATTCAACCACGTAAGCTAAAAGTGCCAATTACAAACTAGTTTGACATTGAGTTGTAAATATCAGTAGATTTTAATATGCTTTTCTCTTCATTTCTCTCGCACGTTTTCCATTGAGTCCGACAAAAACTCTTCAAACATGTCTTGTTTCTCGTTTTGAACAAACTTATAAAAGTTGAAAGAGTACGCGTCGAGAGCTTGTGAGCAAACGCGTGCGGTATGCTGTGACGTCAATGCCTCTGCAATGTAGAACAGAATCTATTTTTGTCTTTCCTATTCCTCTCATTGTAGCTACTGAAGATAACATATGGTTTATAGCTTATAACATAAAGTATACAAACGGCTTTTCCATATTTTACATGTTTTAGTAATCTCTGGTTATCAAAACTGTTTATCTAAACTTCGAATCTCTAAAATGGGCAGAAACTGTACATGTTTGAGCTCGCCGGCTTCTTCACTGTTGGATTTCGACACTTTTCAAATATTTTTACCGCTTTGAGTTTGACAGTTCGTACTCTTTACTTGATTTTTTGGCTCAGAAGCTAAAGACTTATGATCTGCACTACTGTTTTGGTCTATTGATTGTAATTCTAAATTAATTTTTCAACTTGAGGGCAAACAAGACATTAAATGATTTACTATCTTGTTATGTTGTTTGTCAGTCCCGGATTTGTAAACGGCCATAAATTTTAATTACCGGCTCGACAAATGTGCAGTGTACTTTGTAAACACATTGCTGGACACGGAAACTCGTTCTCAGTTGAGACATCCGGACAACTAACGACAAGTTAGTACATTCGCAAAATCCTAATTTCATAACGAACTCTTTCCCTTTTTGTGATAATTTAAGACTCGAGGGTCTTATTCATTATCCGACCACAAACCAGAGATCTTTGGGTGGTCGAGCCGCTTGTTCAACTCATTTCATATCAGCAACCCCATTTTACTGAAAACCTGACTGGTTTTTGAGTTTCTCAGAGCTCCGCGAGCACTCGAAAGTTTAGCCCAATGAATTTAGAAACAAATGTGACTTAATGAACTACATGGCTAGTTTTCTTGCTTCTGCCGATAAAAAAAATTTTTATTGCTAATTGCAAAACATACCAAGTGAAAAGGTCGGTATGCGAGTTTCTGAGTTTGTAAACTAATAACTCTGCGTTTGATTTGTTTGGTGTTTTAACTTCTTGGTTGCAGTTAGCTCTAAGATTGCGGCCACGTGGACTCTCCCTCGTATATACTCGGACGCTGGCTCAACCAACCTCACAGTCACAGCTAGTTATGTTCAGACACTGCAAACACCCCACTGATCTGCCTGCCGATATTTATGTTACGTTTGTTTTGTTAAGTCGCTACTTTCACAACAGTAAAACTAGGGTGTTTTAGATGTCGTACAAAGATAAGAATTCACACCACACCTCTGGGAATTTTTTATGTTTGAATGTATTTATGAAAAACAAAACAGTACAAGTTTGACTAGTGTTTTAAAATAGTTACTGGACTTAAAAGAAACCCGTAGACGAGTTGTAGAAAGGAATTACTATAACACCTTTATAAACTGTGCTGATCAAAGCTGTTGTTTTACCCAGTGCTGTAATGCTCGCCGTACATTTTGCTCTGTTCTGAGGCTTTTTGCTGTCATTTGCGAATTCTGTAAATATTTGAACTAAAGCACCCAAAGTGTAGTTGTTAATTACCGCTCTTAATCGAATTATGGGCCATGATATGACACTTTGGGGGTTGTTATCAATGGAAAATGTCAATGAATCGGCCACCGAAAACTTCAAAATGAAATTAATACCACAGGTTCCATTCTCCGAAAAAATAACATTTACCGAAGCAATTCTCGTAAAATTCGCTAACCCCCGCGAACCCTCCAAAAACAAACTTCTTTGTTGGTGTTAACTAAGTGCCTGTGTCGAAGTCCATTTGGCAAAAGATGTGTGCTGAAGGAAATGTGTGATTGGACGAAACGAACCCATAATCAACATATTTACACATCTGCGAGGAATTATATATTTAGGCGCGGTAGGAAATTACTAGTCTGGTTTCCGTCAAAACAGTCCGCTGATGCGAGCTTGTATCTCGGCGTTTTCGAAGCCTGAGAACAAATTCTAATTTCACTTGAATGGATCACAACGGTGGCGCTCGAAAGTGACAGAGCACTTCTGTTGTAGCGATTAAGAACGTCTCAATCTTTGGTTTTATGTGGAGCTTCTGCGTTTTATGAGGAAAGTCACGAATTAATTCGACAATTCGTAAAAATAGGAATGTTTTTTTATCCGTGCTGAAGCAGTGAAGAGTAAAGAGCACGCGTCCCCAAAGCCTCGGTGTTCAGAAGAACAGGACGTGCGGCCCAACTTCCCATCCTCTCGGTCTCGTAAGTATCTACCGAAAACGGGCTGAAAACACCAATTTCGCTGGTCATGTTCAGGGATTGCTTGAGAGAAAGAGGGGTGGAGTGATACACTTGAATAGGGATTAAACTACGTTCTAAATTAGCTTTTATTACATTTTCGTCTGATTTCTTAAACCCATAATCCGGATCATAAATTACAGCCCATTATTATTCGTTTTAGAAAATAACTGTTCATTGTACTTGGTGTGTTAGATTATTTGATTCTCGGGTGCACAGCAGAAGTATTTCAAAACGGACATTGATACTCGTTCGGTGATAACTTCGAATAGGATGGCCGTTGTACTGTTGAGCCACCGGACAGGACAACAGCACAATTTCGACCGTGTAAAAAACCTTGCTATCTACATGTATGTCAACAAAATGCTGTTTGAAATCTAAATTAGCTTTCAGTTTTTCTTTCTTGACAGTGAATAAAATAAACGTTTCGTTAATGCAATAAATCCAGCCTTGTTGATAATCCTTTCAGATGAGCGCCAGTTTTCAGACATTTTCCAGTGTAGCGAGAATAATTTCGACTCACCACAGACGCCATAACCTTTCTCTGGGCGGAGTGAGACCAGCTGCGACACAGGGATTAGAAATTGCTCGCCTTTTTAAAATGGATTTTCAACAACTACAGCAATCATTGCGAATGTGAGAAGTACTTAATCGTATGCTTTTTAAAAGCTAACAACTTCCTAAAACACTTTTATTTTGTCGCTGTTTGCTCTGTAGGCTTGCATCTTATTTATCTTTGTAAGCATGTTAAGAACGGCTTGAGCCCGGCACGTGGTCCGTGGTATCCATCGAAGCTTTAAGGGTGGTCTTTCGCTTGTGTTTTTGTTATTTTATTTGCACAAAGGTAACTGACCTAACCACCTTAGAATAACGCAAACGTGTGCGAAATGTTTGCTTTTCTTCCCTTTTGATTACCTCGTTGTAGATAATTTGAACTGTAATAATATTTGTTTTGGAGCCATGCTATTTTTCTGGTTGGAACGCTGGTTTGAGCCGAGGGAAAACCCGGGTCACGGGGTCATTTCACGGGACATTGTTCTGGTTACTTAGGAACAATCGACCCCATCTGCTTATCGCTCTGTGCTTACTGCAGCTCATCTATCAATCAGAATAATAAATCCATCAAGTTCTTCTTCACTCGCTTCTATTAATTACTCGAGAAATTTTTTACAGCCAAGCGCGGGTGGTCCAATTGAAATAGCGGCGGAATGAGAGCGGGGCAAAACAAAAAAACTGCAAGGCTTCCTTAACTATTTTATGCAACTTCAGCAATATCTGACAAAAGCTTGGGAGCTTATGAATATATACGCTCACACGCTGGGTAGTCATGCCTAAAATAATGGTACAAGAGCTAATTATATCATACATGACCTAATCTGAAATGTTGATTTGTGGCGAAGAAACAGTGCTTGTAGCTTCCGGAAGTTTTTTCAGGGACTGTCGTTGATCCTCAGATTTTTAATCAAAGCAAACTAGCGAATTCCGTCGTGTTCGTGTGGCTTTTTAATGCATCGTCCGTCATTTCTCGCGTCACTCGCTTGTAGAGAACTGTTCAGCGGAGAAGAACTTCCAGGGTACCGCAATATATTGAAATTATTCCATCGGCGGTGATACAATTTGGATTTCTTTCTTATCGACTGAATTGGCCCATATTTCGGTTATAAAGTCCTGAAACGTAAGTGGATGAGTCAAGTCGACATTTGGGTGAGTTTTCAAACCTTTCTCTTACGCCATCACGAAAATCGCTTCCTTACTAATAATATCAGATTTAACTCTAGACAATGATAGTGACTGTTATGATGTTTAAGAGTTCGGTAGTGGCATTTGTTCTGAAATCTATAAACAGAGAATGTGCAGACAATTCAACATTGACTATTTAAAAGGCCAAAATTTGAAAATGATGTACAATTTTATTCACTATTGAAATTTGACGTATAACTGCTGCATGCAGGGGAGTCCCCTGTGAGTTGAACAACACTTTTTTTTGTCTAACTTAGCGAACAACTACACGAGAATATTAGCTCAGATCTCAGTTATCTTTTGTTATTTAATCTAAAGGCACTTAAGCAAATTACTGGCCACGTGTAAACCCAAAACATTTTCGTTGTCATACAAATCCGTGATTCTGTAAAGTAAATGAACAAGGATATCAGTTTATCACAGACGTGGCCCGATTTAGTGATTATTAGGAATATTGCAGTAGAAGCGAGTATGTCCAAACATTTACTTAAGAATGTATTTAGCTTAATTTTAGTATCTTATCTTTGACCGTGTTACAAGAATTGATCCAAAAGTTCTGCTTGTTAGAACGAAATTAAAGTAAACTAAAATGAGGCTTGATATAGACTAAACTAAAAGTTGCAGTGTAATTGTGATCGCAATAAGCTGTTTATGTGTGAAATGTTTATCGCCTGTGAAAGTTCAATCACTCCGTCTCTATCACTCGTTACACAGTTTCAGAAATACAAAACGACAATAGTGTATTTAAAAAATCAAAGATAAAGTTGGCGCAGAGGAAACAACTGACAAACAGTGAACTAGCAGTAGTTACAACTAGTAATTGAAAGCTGTCTTAATACACAGATCATTTTTCCGGCATTTCCGGATAAAGTCATACTTTAAAATGTTACACCACAATTGCTAGCTAGTCATTTTGCGTGTTCACAGAGTCTCCGATCTCACACACTTCGCATCTACTGCGGTTATAATCGGTTGTAGAAGCGATAACTGAGATGTTAAGCGCCATCACTCGCGATAGTGCTCGCCGGAACAAACCTTAAGGTAGTAAAACACCATCACGATAAAGCTTTCACAATTTTTGTCCTAGGCATGCAGTTTCTGTGACAAGTCTGTGCATGTCCAGACTTTTTCTACCCGGTCTTGCGGCGCCAGCTGTTCCATTCGGTTTCGTCTGACAACAATTCCAGTTTTATATTACAAGCTGTAAGCATTAACGGCATTGAAAGGTCGTTTAGTGCACTTAATTTCACAGCAGCGTACAAGCGGAATTAATAGACACTGCTTGAATGAGTCATTTTCGCGAGCAATAACAAACTCGAGCCGCTTGCTGTTTAACTTGCGGTTTCAATGACCCACATTGTCACTGCTCGACCATGCGAGTACAAAACGATTAATATTCTTTAGTGTGTAAGTAACTTATTATTAGTAAATTACAAAAGGGAAATTCACTTGAAGTTTTATTGTGTGACTGTCTAACCATGATATTGCGATGTGTTTTTTCTTCCTTTTTTTCAGAATATATCATCAAACGAAAGATTCGCAGTTCCAATCCCTCAGAACGGAGGAGCATCTATCCTAAAGGTTAATTTCGTCTTCCAAATCCATTGTGAAGTTCATGCAGTTAAGAAGTTCACCTCGAAGGCGAACGAGGGCAATTTTGAAGGCAGATAGCATTTTCGCCCCATTAGTTTGGGTTCTGCTTGCATTGTCTGTCGTTAACCAAACTCCAAATGTAAGTACGACTTATTAATCTTTTCGGTTGGAAAACCTACTTAAGGCTTATTTTCGTGGTGTTTTTGTTGTTTGTTTTTTTAGTTTGGCTGAGTCTGAGTTTGTAAACATTGCCGATAACTTGGTGGGAAAGACTCAATTTGTTAACAAAGTAATGTTATCCAAGCTAAACCGATCAGACCAAAGCCGGGCCGTTACATGTGTCTTTCCTATTTCTGCTAGTACCTCGTTGCTAATTATAGAGATAACTGTAAATTCGGAAATAAAATCTCGGATATAACAACTTCCAGGTTATTTTCATCTAGAAGTACAGAACCACTGTCTTCTCCTTCTGGTTAGTGATATGCAACGCGATTCCTTTATCCTTCTTTGTGCTTTCCCGGTAGGATATTCAGTTCTTTTCAAACAATAATTGGCAACTGGTTACTTCGAATCTAAAGCTTTTCAGGCAAATTAAAGATAAAAAAAGCATTTTTAAGATTTTTAAACTATACGGAAAAATGGACAAAAAAACCGAGCTTTTCCCATCGTTGGTGTGTTTTGAGAATAGTGCTATCTTTCTGACCGCAACAATGTTTTAAGCGGACGTAAACAACCCTATCCGAGTTTTAAAACTCGTGGTCTTAACCACAGCTTAAACTTGTCCAAATAAGTCTTTGTGGAGCACCTAATTGCAACTACATTGCAACAAAAGGGAAGTTTTTTAGTATTTGCTTTCCTTTCTGTTCCTCCGACAAATCTTTAACCTCAGTTGTCATCTTGTTCGAAATTTATTTGTATTTTTTGCAGCGGTATTTCATGAAATTTACTGTCGTAATGGCTTAAGTACTGTTTCTGAAATTGATATAATTTATTTGTCAAGTCAGAAAGAAATAATCCTCACCCTTTTAACTGTTCTTTTCGTACCGACACGCAATATGCATTCAGAGATTTGCGATAGTGAAAGTTTGACTGGAAAATTAGTGGGAGTGGGGCAGCTAAAAAAATTCAAAAGGTGATTAAAACGTGGTGCACTTTTAGGACAGGAAATTAACGATTACTTCCTTTTCTGTTTTGGGGTTTTGTTGATTGTTCTCTAAAAATTTTATTAGTGTTTCTTTTCAATCTCTCTATCAACGTCTAAATTATACTAATAGCTACTAATTGTGCAATTACTTTGATTGCAGTGGCGCTTATTTCGGTTACACCGACTGCAAGTTCCACTCATTTTGTGCTCCGTCCTTATAATCGGAATGTTCCTGAGTGAGAGACTATAATGTTAATTTCTCTTCTCAGTTTTTGATCTACTACACCCACTGAAAGTTCAGCTTGTCTTTTCAACTATTTCACAGGCATCGCGTGCGTCTCCGAAACAAAGAGCATGCGTTCTTTCGGCTCCCTATAAACTTTTCCTAAAAAATTGAAACTATAAAGCAGGTTGTTGTGATTTGTGTATGAGTTTTGATGAGCTATCATTTGAGCGAGATCTTTATTTTTTCCATTACTGACTCGGCTTCACCTCGGCTTTTTTGTGCGTTTCATGAAAGAAAACTACAAAAATAGTGTTTACTTTGAAGCCAACGTACTAAAGCTAGCATTAAGTGACCATTCATCAATTCGTTTGTCTTTTAAAACAGATTCGTTGTTTGCTCAAATTTGAAAGTTTTTAATTGTTAGAAGCTTTTAAAGGGTCAGAAAAAAAGCTCTTGTTTTTATTGTAGGTACTGGCGGACGGAAAGTTCGAGGTGACACTTAGAGAAATGTGGAATCCTCGAGGAAAGGTTTCCACTGGTCAGTGTTGCGGTGTAAACGGTGTAGAAGATGCGAGCGGACGCTGTTCTATTGCCTGCCGAACATTCTTTTCTGCTTGTTTAAGGCCTTTTTCGGTGCCTAGTGGCAGCTGCAGTTATGGCAGGAAAAAGACGCCAGTGCTAGGAGGCAACTCGTTCCCCCTGACCTCCAACAATGTTATAACGCTGGAAATAGCTTTTTCGTGGCCGGTAAGTTAACCATCTCAAAACTTTTAGACTCAATGAAAGTATGGTATTAAGTTTTACCAACTCTTTTTCTTTTCAAAGATAGAAAAAAATAAATATTTGCAAATTATTCATGAACGTTTATCATGAAACGTGCCTCGATTCTTAAGAAACCTACAGTTTCAGACCAGTCAAAAAGTATCAGCTTTAATACCGTTCATGAAGGTACGAGATGTGCGTAAATGAAAAGTCTCAGTCGTTCTACCTGGTAGCATGGCTACTTTCTTACTGACTTTGTGAAGAAAATGCAAAAACACTTGGCTTTGAAATGTGCAGAAAGAATTTCTGTTTAAAATTAGCCGTCTAAAAACAGCCACAGAACAGATGTGAGTTACGTGAAATCGATTGCTTGTCAAAGTATTCTTTAGTGGTTTGTTAATTGAGTGTTTGTAAGCTTATTGTCCCCTAAAGAACTTCAACATCTAGATTTGCTTGTGCTCTGCTGACATCATTGCCTTCGCATTTAAATGAGCTGCCAAGCCAATGAGCTATAAAGTAAATTTCCGCCAGATTCCGTATGGACAACTGCATAGATGTTTCGGTAATCGGATCTTAAATCAAGAGTCCAGAGCAGTTCGGAGCTCTATAAAAACAAATTCATACTCGTTTAAAGAGTTGGTTAATGTCTTGCTAGATTTATTAAGATTCTGCCCCGACTTGTCTATTCAGCTCATCATAGAGATGATGAATAATTTGCGATTTTTAAAATCAATGTGCGACTCCTATTTGAGATAACAATCTGATCGCGTTTCATGCGATTTCAAAATCCAGGTGCTTTCTATACAAGGGGCTCGTGCACAAACTGACCTTTAGTTAAGATCTTACTAGATGAGTCATTTTAATAGTGCTAAAGATGGCTTGCTGCACGTGTCGTAGGTGTTTTTCGGCTCGCATTTAAATGAGCTGCCAAGCCAATGAGCTATAAAGTAAATTTCCGCCAGATTCCGTATGGACAACTGCATAGATGTTTCGGTAATCGGATCTTAAATCAAGAGTCCAGAGCAGTTCGGAGCTCTATAAAAACAAATTCATACTCGTTTAAAGAGTTGGTTAATGTCTTGCTAGATTTATTAAGATTCTGCCCCGACTTGTCTATTCAGCTCATCATAGAGATGATGAATAATTTGCGATTTTTAAAATCAATGTGCGACTCCTATTTGAGATAACAATCTGATCGCGTTTCATGCGATTTCAAAATCCAGGTGCTTTCTATACAAGGGGCTCGTGCACAAACTGACCTTTAGTTAAGATCTTACTAGATGAGTCATTTTAATAGTGCTAAAGATGGCTTTATAAACTTGCTGCACGTGTCGTAGGTGTTTTTCGGCTCGTGTTGAGTTGCTATTGAGAAGTGTCATAGATAAAACAAGTGGCGTGGACCGGGTGTACTGACCGGCCAAAATACCTTCAATATACCCAGGAGCTAAATATAGAGTCGTACAAAAATTTCTCGTACGATCACTCAAACCTAATCATTTAAAGCAATGAAATTAAAACCAGAAGTACAAGAAAATGAGTAAGCACAATGGAGGGGTAGAACTGGATAGATGTCTCTCGATACGAATGAAGACCGATTTGTACACTACTGAAAAAAATCGCCTAAGCTTTCACAAAATAGTACTGGTTTGTCAAATTTGCAAAATGAAAGGAATGTTAAATATGGTTACTGATTTTCAAAAAGAAACCTCCAATTAATTTTTAGACCCTTTGAAAAGACTTTTTAATAGTTTTTGCTTATGTTAATCTTTGTACAGTTTTTGTGGGGACTTTAGGAGAGCAAAATCAGTTTTATATAGCGTTTTGCAACATAGTTTAAGGAGCAGAAGGTTTTATCATCTAACGTCAAATTCATTCTTCCAAAAAAATATCTTCTAGAGAGTATAATTCCGATAAGTTGGTTTATTGAGAACCAGACAAGCGCTATCCTGTTTTGTTTTTTTAGTTTTAGAAAAGTTTATGACGTGCTTGTTTTTGACGCGTGCCTTTCTATGTCAGTGCCGTTTACTTTATTGCAAGCTCTAACGCAATCAATTTGGCTCCTGTAATCGTAGGGCGCATTTTCTCTGGTGTTGGAATCAAGAGATAAAGGTAAGCCAGTCTCGTTATCAATGTTTATTTTGTTTATTAATTATCAATATTGTCTGATACCGCACAGTAGCGCGCTCATAATTGATTACCCTCGTATTTATTGATGAACGGCTGTACTGTTCGTTCACAACAACCAATATTGCTAAAAGGTGTGTGTTAGAACTTTTCATTGCGGAAAGATCTCATTTTTATTTGATCTGAAATTGAATCAAAACCAAGCATTTTAAAAGGAAAAGTGCGTATACTTCGACGACGCAGGTTTCTGCCTTGTGTAGGACAGATTTAGAAAGCGAAGACAAGGAAGAGATAGAAACTCCTTCTAATAGCCGCATTCTCCTTCAGTGTCTAGGTAAAGGTCAAACGCTGATCCGGCTTAGTTCAGGAAAAAAGCCACGACTCTGGAAAGATCTTCTTGCTTTGAAACTCGTTCCTCTGATAATAATCTTGATACGATCTATAGGCCTTTCAGTGTATGGCGGCCTCGCCTTTGTGACTGGGAATGAAAATGGACGCGATGCAGGACTTACTGAACTGGTGACTGATGTTAGAATTAGTTCATGTCATCATTGCGCAGAAATGGGGAGCGTAGAATAGAGGTCAATGCATCCCTCGGAAGGTTATCAAAAAATGCACCTGAGCCAGTCAAAAACAACGAGATATCACTCGATAACTAAACATTATTCACTCAAGTTGTAATTCTTGACACACGCGAGGTTTTAAGAATTCCGACCCAAGTAAAATTATTTTCACGACCATACAGCTGTTGTTTGGAATGGCGAGATTGTAAAGCGCGCTTAACCTCCACTTCACTTATATAACATTCCTGCTGCGTGCATTACTGAATGACGGCTTTTATCGTTTGCAAATCGCCCGCTAAATCACAGTTCTGTCTACAATCTCGAACATCTGCCATAAGACATGCAACTTCTACACTAATTAATGCCTTTGGTCGCATATCTTTTGACCTTAAATGTTTTTCATTAGAACCGAATAGCATTTTTATAAGTTGATTTTTAATTGTTGACATGGAGAGTGAAAATGTTCCATGCGACTTGAACTGTGGCGCGCTATAAATGTCTGCATGAGTTTTGACTCAAATTAGTTTTTTCTCACGTTTAGCCATTATCCGCCACAAAACGGGCTATTCGTTGAACTACGAGTGTGGCTTTGCTGTCTATCTGATAAAACCTCTCAATCTGTTGACTTTAAAAACAACATGTTATCGAAGATAAATGTCTATCGGATTTTAAGCAAACATGATGAGAATTTTGAATAAGCTAATCGTTTCATAATAGAGCTACATTAAGCTATCACAGCCCAAAGGCGTGAAACGGCAAACAGATTTTTATGTTCATGTGAAAGAAGCGAGACAGTTGTCACTTTTTTCTAATTTTCTTATCTTCCAAATACTTAGATAACGATCCTGATATGACCCCGAATGCTCTTGTCGCAGCTGTTTTCGTTTAACTTAAAGTCAGTATTCTTTATGGATTTGAGAAAAAACATCTTGAAAAATGCTTCTCTGATTCAAACATCAAACAACAGTTTTTCTTCATTTCTTATCTCTTCCCGCATCAAACAGATATTCACTGTATAATTTTACGACCTTGTTTATGTCGGCCACTTAACTACGAATCTAGTTTTTACAGACGTGAAAAATTGCCATCGTGTTTTAATGTGTCAACATGTGCAGGCCATTACATGTTGGTTTGGCAACTCTTCGAAACTCCCATCAAGACCATAATTGTGATTTATTTCCCCTGCCCATATGTTCATATTGGGTATATGATACAACATTGGAATGCTAGCAATAGAAATCTCATGAGTATTCTATTTTGTTAGCCATCAGCAGTCAGTTCTTCAGATATAAAAACCAGTGGCTTCATTATGTATTCAATCCGGCCATCCCGTTCGCAAGTTCTTAAAATCTTTCGAAGTCAAATTGTCCTGGATGAACTAAAAGGCATCATGCAAATTTGTGTCTACATGTAACTGAAAAACATGTCAAAAAAACCTGTAATTTTCACCGGAGATTTGATATTAATTCCCACATCTATTTTTACACCTTCTAGAGTTGTCGTTTCCTTTTCCGCTTTTGTCTGTAAAATGATGTGAAAATGAGCTTTTTGTGATGCACTTTAGAACAGAATTTCTATTCATACACTGTCAAAAGTATATAGTAGGCTTTAATCTTGATACCGCCAAGAACGTGTTGTCGAGGGAGATCAAGACTTTGTCTTTCAACTAGTAGTTTATGCAGAAACATGGACAATGATATATCCAACATAGTCAGCTATTAGCGTTTTTCTTAAGAATATCAACAAGTTTCAAAAGACCCCAAAAGATCTCTTTACGGATTATATGCATCATAAATACAGGGACAATTAAAAAAATAGACCCATTTACTTAACCTACAACATATCAATTTCTTGCTAATTTCATTTTGGTTCTCAATAAGGGACAAATTATCCCTAACCTAATTAAGATTGTTCTTGCAGTATTCATAAACAATTCTCCTTCAGTTCCTGAAGTTTTAAGGCTCAGCGTCGACTGATCGCGTCGATTAAACGTCAAGTAAATGAAAGTTCCCCGCTCCTTTTCCGTTCTCAGGATGTGTCGAGCCTTTTTTGTGCTCAATTTGAGCAATTTAATAGCTTAAACACTAAACAGACGGATACTCAAAGGATAAGGTGGCTGAACATTAAATGCACTGCAAGTAAAAACTTCATCAGTGCGTTTTCTTATACTTTGCAACTGTTCAGTTTTTCAGTCCAAATGTGAGAAAATGAGACGAACTGACGATCAGACTTTCGCTTCGTTAATGACGAAGTTGACTTCTAGACTTCAAAGCTATGATGGGAAAGACCGCACACAAAGATTTCTCTTTACTGAAACAATTGCATCTGTCTGCTTTTGAGAAAATGTAAGCGGGTTGGCGCCTCTCTGCTGTAAAGGAGAAAACACAAAACTCGTGTTAAAAGACAATGGAGGCCCTGCGGTTTTATAATTGCCAATTACAACGCCTCCGGAAAAAGGGCGGACTCGTTTATCGCCCAACTACGTTTCTCTTGCTGAGGAAACTTACAATAGGACAATACAGACCATGAAAACTTAGCCGGTATCATAAAAAAGGAATCTTCTTTCTGTTATCAAAGTTAAAGACTGAACGAGTTGGTAGCCTCGCGTAGAAACCAGTCTCCGCTCGGCCAATCTAACTGCGGCTAGTTGGCGAAACCATATAAAATAACCACCTATTTTTCTTGTCTAGAAAGTTGATTTAACAAACGTCCGATAGTTCAACAAGTTTAACAGCTGTTAGTTTAATGAAGTTTAGTCAGCTAGAAAAGAAAGCGCTTTATCATGGATCCTTTTCTCCTGATGTTGGTGTTGATTCACTTTAACCTCCCTGGCGTCAATTTAGTTTCAGAAGACACTTCCAAACTGATCGAGCAAGTTAGGGTGCAAAGGAGACTGGTGCCGAGTACAACATGGAGAAACGTGACGCATCTTGGTAGCGTTGCCAATGTTTCGTTTTCTTACCGTATGGTCTGTAACAAGGATTTCTATGGCAACCAATGTACTATCCGCTGTACTCCACGTAATGACAAGTTTGGTCATTACACCTGCAGTCCAGATGGAACCAAAATTTGCAACGCCGGGTGGAAAGGCTCGTTCTGTGACAAACCCATTTGTCGGACAGGGTGTGACAGTAAGAACGGGTTTTGCAATATCCCCGGCGATTGCAGGTAAGGGGGACATACGTTAGTAACTTACGTATTGTTCTATGAACACAGTGTTTTCTTGGTTCATTTTGTTACTTATCGTCTTCATATTAAAGATTACAACGTAAATTCTGCAAGAAGGAAAGTATTAGCAGCTAAGCCCTACTCATACTCCCTGTAGCTGAAAGGTTAATGTTACACGTGGAAACTTTAATGCTACTTGTCTTGCAACCGGGGGGGGGGAGATTGAGGACTTCGGGATCAAAAGGGTAGCGGTGGCCGTCGGAAAAGTCCCCAAAATACCCTAAAAATAGCAAAGGTTAATTTCACCCTAAAAAATGCCTCTCGTTTTTAAAAATTTTCCTAAAAAAACACCAACTGAAAGCTTAAATTTTTCCCTGGAAAGCTAGCGGATTGGCACTAAGTGAACGTGATATGCAATTAAACAAAGGCGAATGCGTAATAGGAAGTTCGCCAAAGGACTTTTGTCTTAGCTTCTTATTCACTACGCACGTTTACAAAAACAAGGGACTGCATGCAGTTCTGATAGCTTGGCGTTTTTTAATCCTAAAAACTACCATGCTCTTGGTTTAGCACATTCAGGATTTCTTTTAACAACCCCTAAAAAATACCGGACTGACAATTTTAACCCCTAAAAATATGACGGTCGTACCTACCACCCCAATATAGGGAGTACCCCCCTCCCCTCCCCCGGGCCCTTACCTCATCCACGGCACTCTAACTTACTGATGGTAACTTCTAGTTAATATGGAGCTTTGATGATTCTAAGAAGTTTGTGTGTCTGGTTGTGTATATTGTAGGTGTGTGCGAGGATGGCAAGGAGAGAGATGTGACAAATGTATACCATATCCCGGATGTGTCTTTGGTACTTGCACCAAACCTTATGAGTGTAACTGTGAACCGGGCTGGGGAAATTTGTTTTGCAATGCAAGTAAGAAATGGGCGATTATAGCTCACTTTGCTCCTTCTCTTCTCTCCTTCACTTCTTAAATACAAACACTGGTGGTTAGAGCCTTTTCTTAGTTTATTTTAACTTAAATTAGCAATGAAACTAGTATATTCCAAAAAGGCTATAATAATGCTCGGCGGATAAACTTGGTTTGTTTAACATTGAATTGAAGTCCGTAAGTATACTTAATTGTTAAACGTCTGTTTGCCTTAACCCGTGCTTTGTGTCCTCCAGTCAAAACGTGGCGCTCAGTGCACTCTGGTTGCAACACGACGAGTTCTGGTTAAAAGAGAGCGAACCGATGAAACTGTCTTTTTTTTCTACATTTTGAATATAAAGTTTAAAAAAATTACTAAAAAATAAACTGAAAAAGCTTATTACAGCAACCAACTACCAACATAGTTTTGCCCGTCTATAAAGAGTGGATACGTTTTTGAAGGTATCAACTACTTTGAGTTTCTAAACTTTTTGTGTTTATTTATTTTTATTATTTATATATTTCTTTATGTAACAACAAAGATCGGGTTGAAAAGTTCCTCATTGGATGGGCCCCGAGAAAAAAATGACGTTACGAATGCTTAAGATTATAGTTTGGAAACTTTTTTTTTCTTTCATTTGAGGCTAACAATCATTATTGCTTTGACTCTTTTGTGTAGCGCTTGACACATGTGGACGACAAGACCCGTGCAAAAACGGCGCCTCGTGCAAGAATACTGGTCCTGGCTTGTACGAATGCACCTGTAAGAAAGGATTTGAAGGCAGAAACTGTGAGAAAGGTAGAGTATTGTTGTTTTCCCTTCCTTCCGATCTTAGTCTTTCTCCTTCAATTCGCTTACATTGCTTCTCCTTTCAAATGGCGGATGAGAAAGACAAGTTAACCGCGCCCGTGCCACAATAGCAACCGCGCACCGCAACAATCGAGTCCAAATGTTTATGGGTAGACTAAGGACTAAGCTAGATGATAGTGGTGATGATTATGATGGGGGTGATGATGGTGGTGATAATGATGATAAGGAAGAAGAATGAATTAATTAGAATCAGGTGTAGTACTAACCTTTACACTTGATCGTAAATCTTACGGTGTTGAATATGGTTACTTTTGTGAATAACACAATCAGCTTTATAATTTTACACTGTAACATTTTTTAGCTTCTTCGGGGGAGAGAGCTTAGAAGTAAATTTTTACTCATTGCCTTGAAAATTTACCCAATCAGTAGCCTGATACAACACGGGTGATATTTGGTTGAATAACATATTTATGTAAAAAATAACACAAGTGACATGTGGTATATTTCAAGTTCTCCCACCTGAGAGTATTGTATAACTACTGATTATTAACTCTTACATTTTCCAACAACAGAGATTAATGAATGTTTGAGCAACCCATGTAAGAATGGCGGAACTTGCACGGTGAGTGCTTCATAACAGGTAGGATACCTGTATCAACACCTTTGTTTTAACATTTGGACAACATTACTTCATTTTATATGTTATTTACCGGCCGGGAGATATGGAGAGGTCAATTGTATTGTACCAGAGGTCAATATTCTGGCCTGCAAATAATGTTTTTATTTTCCCCCCGTTTTTTCAAACCTCGTACCCAGGCTCATTTAACGAGTGAAATGAGCCTGGGCACGAGGTTGCGCTCTTTCGTGTCATTCTTTAAAATGACTTATAATTTTACGTCCAGATTGACCACGGCAAGAACGGAAAATTGCGCCCGCCCACGGAACCAATCAGATTGCAGGATTCGTATAACCTTGCCCGCTCGCGCACCAAAAAATAAATAAAAGAACTTATATTTTTGGTGAGAAATGTTTTCTGTCTCAACCACTTAATTGACTTTATTTCACTTGTTGCTATCACGCTCACTGAAATGTAGTTTACATACTAACTTATAGACTGAGCAAAAAAGAAGCTGCCTCTGATGAAAAACTGTTTTCTACTGAAAAAAGTTGCATATGGTCGATGGTAACAGAATATATTTGAGTGATTAGAATTTGACTTTTTTTCCATATAAACAGCATCGTTATTTACAATTAGCGAAGGATGTAGTCTGGAACTCTTTTTTACTCTTTTAATCTTTTAACAGGATCTTGTGGGTGACTTCAACTGCACATGCGTCACTGGCTACAGAGAGAAAACTTGCAGCATTAACATTAACGATTGTACACCTGATGCTTGTTTTAACGGCGGAACTTGCATCGACGGAATAGGCAATTTTACATGCATTTGTCCAGCGGGTTATACAGGGGACATGTGCGAGTGCCCTTTGCCCACCAGCCCCATACAAACCACCTCCAAACAAACAACTGATTTATCTGGTGATGTTGGTTCGGGCTCACAAAACAATTCGACAAATGGAACACAAACAACGTCCGAACAGGGCTTAACTGGTATTGGTAAGTTGAAAGATATAGCTTTATGATTGGCTTCCTGCCGATGACCACGTGGCTTCCAGTACTGTTACTATTGATTCTTGAAACTTTCAGATCTAAGGGCGAATACGGGGGTTTTTACCTGCGCGTACATTTACATAAGCAATTCTGTCGGTGAAACGTATTAACAGATGAAGCTGAGTTGTTTTTGTTCAGTATCGATGCTTTTACTAACCCAGCTATTATTTTTCTTATCCAGGAAATCGAAAAAGTATCCGGGGCAGTCACGGTAAGTAACTCGTTACAGGAAATTAGTAAGCAGTAGCGATAGAGATTGTTTTAGCCTCGGGGTCTTTATACTTTCACTAGCAAATGTTTGGATTTGTGGCACCTAACACAGTCTCGACTGACGTTTTTTGCCATTAGTTGCCTGGTGTCGGCGGTGCAGTGGCCAAGCGGTTAGCGTGTTCGACTCGTTATACTAGGGTCGCGAGTTCGAACCTGTCATACCACTGTGCTGTGTCCTTGAAAAATACAATTTACTCAACTTGTTCCAGTCGACTCAGTTATAAAAATGAGTACCAGCTTCTGCTGATGGCTGATCTACGATGGATTAGTGTCCTGTCCAGGGGGGCCAAAGACTCTCATTCGCTTAACACTATAGAAACCAGAGATAAGCGCCGGCCCTATGAGCCACTTAGGCTCGAGAAAGGATTCAGCTTAGTTGAATGGTTGTTTTCGGTTATGTGACACGGCTGCTCAATAGTGGCCATATACGTGATTTTTTTTCAAGTACATCAAAAAAGCGAGCTGAAATGAATGTAAAGTTTCTAAATTTTTCGGTTAAAAGCCATCATCAAGGAATAAAAAGTTTCCGCCAAACGTTTGTGGTTTAAAAGGGTCTAAATAATTCCCTTTGGGAATAGAAAAATAGGGTGGCTTGTGATTTGTTTGTTTAATTTCGATTTGTGTACAGCGATCATTTAGTGCCTCAAGGATTTTTTTTGCCATTTCCTTAATGTTCAAAAGAACTTTCGGCCAAGGGAACTATTTGTCCAATTGTTGACTTTATTGAAATTTATCTTATATATGCCATTTAGTCTGTCGTCATATTTTTTAACATGGTACGTTTTTCCCTCATCTGACCACTTGGAAATTGTACTCAGTCACTCAAGTTGTTAAATTCTTTTTGAGGGAATAAAACCACTTGTTACTTACCGCACTGTACTTACCTATGCCTTTCTTGACACAGATGCCACAGATAAGGAGAAATTGATAATCGCAATCACAGTATCGGTTTTCATTGGGATCTGTTTGATTGGCAGTTGCCTTGTATGGAAACACGTGAAAAAGCGATCGCGGTGCGTGCGGAATCGCGAAGGGAATAACTCCGAGCCTACAGGCTCTGAAAACGCGCCAAAAGGCAAGTCGCTTGACGGTAAAGAAGCAGCCTTTGTTATTGGAACAAATGCAGGGCCGCACCGTGTGACATTGAACAATCAGGCTCCTGCTGATATTATAATAAACTTTATTCCTACCAAAGACAGTGCAGCCAAAGTGAATACACTGAAAGAGCAGAACCTCAGTTCGTGTAACAAGACGGCGGAAAAAGAACTTGTTAGGTGGGTAGCCGTTCTGTGGTTTACAAAATATATTAAGCATTAGTGTCATTTCTTTTAGCAACAATAAACGTTTGACACTAGATTTCTTGATTTGTCACTAACATCAGCAGCACTAGCACTAACTATCGCACAGACACTTGCAAAAGCAGTAGCGGAGATAGTCAAGTAACCGCGGCACTGATTTTGTTTACCGTAGCGCCCCTACTCTAAAAACAAGAGACGAAAACTAACACGTTTAGTTTCCAGTCTAATACTGACTTGTAATACCATAATCTTGTTCTAAATAATAAGTAGTAGCCTGCTTGTAGGCGGTTGGGTGATTTTTTAGCGCAGAAAACTCTGCCGCCATTTCGGATTTCGTGGACGAGCGGCATTGGGTGCGAGCGAAAACGGAAAGGAAGGGGAGGGAGAGAGGAAATGCCCACGACCCCGAAATCCAAGACAGCAGCAAATCCGTGCCCTGTGAGTTTTCCGCGCCGTATAAAACCTATAAAATAACCCAATTTCCCACAAGCAGGCTAATGATAATCTCCTTATGATTTTTGTCCGCGTACCAAATAGAACTATAGCTCAACAGTCTAAAAGTAACTCAACGACACCAAACAAACATGAAGGAAACACTATTATAAAACAAAATGGTTCTGACCTAACAGTCTTGTAACAAGACCTACTTAACTTAAAGAAGGAACCTTTGTTCTTTTAAACACTCTCTGTTGCACTTGCACCTTATGAAACATTGACAGACATGTAGTGGAAAGCTCTTCTTTAAACAACAGTTAAAAGCTATAAAATGAGCGGCAGAGTGTTGCAATAATTACTAGCATTTCTAGTATCAGTAGGTCTAAGCGCAGATTGATTCGAATAATTATACTCTTTCTGTATAAAGAGACACAATTTCGAAGAATCTCTAATCTAAAATGTTCAATTTTACTTGAATTCGTCATTTGCAATTTTTTTTCATCGAATACAGATAAAACTCCGAGACAACTTTGAAATTAACATGAATATTTATCGCCCGACTCTATTGCTAACGAAGGCCGTTGGATGAAAAGCAAAGCAAAAAGAAAATGAACTTTGAAATGTACCGCAAGTATTCTTTCCAGATGGCGTTTTAAGGACTTTTAGTGGAGTTTCAGCAGAAAACACTTTTTACTGTTGAAAAGCCAGTAGATTCACGTATTGGCAAATTAAGTGCTTATGACACGAAGTATGTTGTTACCTAAGTGGATAGACCCTGCTAAATTAGGAAGAGCGGTGAAAAAATTTTTGTCAAAGTTTTTTGTGGCTCTTGAGATATTAACAAATTATTGTTTTTCAAATGATGATGTCACAAGTGCGACAGGCAAGTTTTCAAGTTTTTGAAATCTGCTGCCAATCCATAACGTTAGATGAGCTTGAACCAAACTTGGACTAATGATCTACCTACCTAGAAATACACCATCAGCTCGAGTATGCTTAAACTCATCCAAGGGTTATGGACTGGCAGCAAATTTTTAAAAAATCGAAAATTTGCCTGTACACCAAGCGACTTTATCAGTTTAAAACGTGAAACATTAGTATCTCGAGAACCATAAAATGTTTTGACCAAATTTTTTCACCGCTATTCTTCATTTAGCAAGGTCTATCCACTGAAGTATTAAAATATTTCATTTCGTAGGCACTTGAAGGTTATATATTTTACAAGGTTTTAACTGGCTTTTTTATCCTTTCCAGCACTTCCATGGAAAATGTAGTTTATGCAAAAAAAAAAAAATTAACACCTGACGAGTGTTCTACACCCAAACACAATGTTAAAGAAACGTAAAACAATATTCTCATGACGATTATTTTTTTACTTCTATGAAAATATGATTTTTCGTTTAGGATTCCTTTCAAGTTTTATTCTAAGATCAAAAGATTTTTCAAACTTAAACTCTCTCAACTCGTTTCGGCCTTTCCGATTTGCTTTTCCACTTGACGTCACTTCCAGCACCAAGAAACCTACACGAGCACATGTGCACTGTAGCTTAAATCTCTGGTGTAATTTCTTTTGCTTTTTCGTTTCTTTCAGGAAATCGGTGGAGTTATCTCAGATAACTAACCCAGCCGATTGGGATGAAATTTTTCTGCCTAATAGATGTACCTTTGATAAAGGGTACTGGCAAGAAGTCGAAGTGGAGATTTAGATATAAATTATTTATAATAAGGTAATTGTTGCTAGTCATGTTACACAATAAACTAGAGCGAGTTTAGTCTATTTTTTAACGCTTTGCGTTAAGATGTTAAAACTTTTAAGAGGTAAAAATAATTGGCAGAAAAATGATAAACTGTAAGATGAAGTTTGATATCCTCAATCATAAATACAGTAATCGAACATTAATTTACTGCATGCGGATAATCAAAAATATTTATAGTTTATGCTGTTACTTAAACAACAGTTATCCATAATTCAAACAATAAGATCTTTTTTAAAGTAAAGACAATATCTTTTATTTTCCATATCCTTTAAAGCTATTATGCATGCAGTTCTTATATTGATTAAGAATAAAACTGTTAAACATGCATGATATGTTGCAAACATAATTCATTTTTAACAGTTAAGTGAATTGTCTAATCTAACGCTTTTATTCATTAGTAAAAGTAAAGAGCGCGAACTAACTTTTCGTAACTTACAGAGCCGAGCAGTTAGCGTGTTTGGATCATAATCCTAGGATCCCGAGTTCGGACCCCGGTTAGAGCACTGTGTTGTGTCTTTTAGCAGGACAGTTTACCCAACTTGTTCCAGTCGACTCAGCTGTATCAATGAGTACCACTTCTGCTGGAAGCTAACCTGCGATGGATTAGTGTCCTGTCCAGGGGGAATCAAACACTCTCATTCGCCGCTTAACACTACAGAAACCGGAGACAAGCGCCGGTCTAATGGGCCAGTAGGCTCGAGAAAGGATTTAGTATACGATCCGTTTCATTTTTATTTTATGCTGCACAAGTTGTTTCAAGGGAAAAAACTTCTCTTTGAATGGCTACCGAATCTACGTTTCTTTGTTTCGCTAACGAAACAAGCTTTGGAACTGTTTCCTGATTAGACAAAAGCAAGAAAATAATTGGGAAACGAAATTTAGCAAACCAACAACTTGTATTCATTTGTTGTAATTCAAATGTTATAATTTATTAATAGAAAGTTTCTCCTTTGTTCATCAGGTTCTTGAAGAACAAAGCAGTGACGTCGGAGGTCTGTCACGTGATTATCTGAGCATGCGTATCAAGAGAAGTTATTTATAATGAACTATGTTCGAGGGAAAAAAGTGCAGTTAAAGGCAATTCCAAAAAAGCAGCTTTATTTCACGACAAACTCCAAATTATAACTGAACTCAGGTAAAACGTTAAAGCTCGCGGCAGCTAAGTCCAGATAGCAAAGTTGAAATTGTATTGCGCCATCAATTTACGTGTATAGTTGTACAAAGGTTTAATTTAAGAGTTTTGTAAGAAGAAAAACAGCGCTTTATATTAAAAAAATCAGAACAAGACTTAATTGAAGTTTCTACAAAAAGTGACACCCTGTTGTATATTTCATAACCCGTTTCACCAAAAGTCTGTTTACATGCTTTTAATGACAATCGCTAGCAAGTTAAGATGTTTGCTTGCTTCTTAAAAAAAAACTTTCAAGTATGATTGACATAAATTTGTGTACAGGTTGGAGTCGTATCTCGTTTTGTTATTTATATCAAAGCAAGGCTCGTTCAGGCCAAAGAGATAGTATATAATATAAATAATATATAGAGAAAAAAGTTAGTCAATATGTATTAACCCTTGTCCTGCTAAAAAGATTTCCGATAAACTAAAAATGTTGTAACTTTTAAACTACTGCTTGAAAACCTACAAAGTAACCATTCATTTTCTTTGTCTCTACAAGTAGATTCTGAAAATGGCCATTGCTTCCACAAATCTGAAGTTTTAGTTTTGCTGATATTTTATGGCTTTGATTTTTAAAGATTTACCAGGATGAGGGTTAACCAAACCTATGAAGCCATAACTTCGTGTAAGGAGTTAAAGTAAAGGCCCGTGGCCCTAGTTTTATGAAAAACTCTCGAGCTTTTTCTGGTTTTCTAAATAGCCTTTGAGGTGACAGGAAAGCTGGCATCAAGTTTGAAAGATAAAAAAGTAGATTTTCTCAACTCGTTAAATTGTGCTGTTGTTTGTATGGGAGACACAGTGTAGGTTTTCAACGATCGAAAAGCGGCACCTATAACTTTGTTTTTAATTATTTATAGTTGTTTCATATTCCAATTCGTGCGGTTGTTCTCTGTTGTTTATAGAAATAGCTTTAAGCCAAGCTTGTTTCTTGGTAATCTTGAAAAAAAAGTGATATTCCATCTTATGGGTATCTGAAAAAAAAAAAAATTAGAAGTTTTCTCGGCCGGTCAATCGCCTTAGCAAGACACCCAAAGTGCCGCGATTTAAAAGCATGGCTTAGTAAACTCGAAAGCTTTTGTCGATAGAACTTATAAGATATTTTAATTCCTGCTATACCTTAGTTTTCTTGTTGACTTGTTTAGCTCGAAGAACGGAATATTTAACATGAGGTTACGCGTGCGTTTGAAGGTTTGATTTTTATGTTATACTTGCCTACGAAACAAAAACGACTTGATTGTTTTCTCGAGTTCCCGACGCGATTTTCTTGTTTGGGATTTTTTGCCAAATCGAATGTCAAAATTTTCTCCTTTTTTCCTATTTTTTTTTTTAACAGTTTTGTTTCTTTAAGATCCCCAAGCTTTCCATTTACCAGAGCTGTGAGTATTTCATTCCTTTTACTTTGGACCTTTTCAATTCATTCAAATCGATTATTCATCCTCAGTGTGAAATTTTATCGTCATTTTTTGAAAAGGATTGTTATCTTTTATTCGAATGTAGTGGATATTCAAAAAACCAATCACGAGTACAGCCTCGACTTGAAGCAACTTTTTAGTCGAAGCCAGTTTGATTTAAAGTGCTCCAAGCAGAAAAAACAAAAGGAAATGATGTTTTGGTTCTTTACGTTGTAAACAAATTGTAAATACTCTCTGCTATTCGAAAAATCAAGTTTAGCTTGTTTCGTGGCAAATATAACGAACTTTGTTAGCAACTGTAGTTGTTTTTGTATTATCTTGCTTTAAAATATTTGATTGTCTAAAACTCTTGTCGAAAAAACTCCGCATAAGTTCTTGAAAGTGCTGGAATGAAATCCGAGATGGCTTTTTCTTTGCGTACAATATGCTTTTGTGGTCAATTTCTTAGTCATTTGTCAACATTTTGCTGTTTTAAGCGCTAATTTTGCTTCTCCGAGTGTTTAGTAGAATGAATTTTGCAGATGAGTGCTTGTTCGTCTTCAATGTTGAAGATCGCTGTTAGATTGGCAATTCTGGCACTTTCTTGCTGTTACAGCAAATCTTAGTGCAGAACTTTGGAGAAAGAGAGATTTTATAGATACATATATTTTTATAAGATTTTATACTAGGATTTTTTTTTTTTTGGGAGGAGCTGGTTGATTCCTGAAGTACAGTTGAGAAAGGTTTGATATATATAAATACAAACTGAATAAATAGTTTACCTTTCGCACGGGGTGTTGAAAACAGTGTTATTTGTTTTTATTTGCGTTGCTTAACTAGCTAGTTTGTGACAAACTCGCCCCATGCCTCCCTTTTTGGTTTGCCGGCGAACCTGCTGCATAATCATAAAATGGGCCCTTTTAAACAGGGACCCGCACCGCGCGTCCATTTCCTCTTCCAAATCTCCCATTTGATGAACGCGCTTAGATTTTCGATCTCCCTGCGGAAGAAGGGACTGTTTGCAGTCTAGCGTTACAAGGGCTTGATTATATGGAACGGGCTAGCCCGGTTCACACAACCTTATCTCGGTATTACATGAAACGAGCCGGGCCGGGCGAGAGTTTCGTTTTTGTTTACAATTTGGTGGAGTTGCGCAATGAGTGAAACTGCTGAAAGAGCGCTTGTCGACTCGTCAAAGCGAGGCCGGGCCAGCCCGGTTGTGCAGTTATATAAAAAAATTTAAGCCCGGTTTGCCGGGAACCCTGATAGCCGTGATCTCGGTAGAAAAACTCAGCCCGCCTAAACGGGCTAGCCCGTTCTATATATTCCCTCTCCGGCCTGCAAGAGCTTGAAGCCCCAAAAGTAGGCCCGTAAAGAGGGGAGTTGCGATGGGTGCGCTCGCACCCCCACCCCCCCACCCCCGGCGGCAACGGTTCTCTTTTTTGTTGACCAACGACTTGAAAAAGCAACATCATCTTCTATGTTTTTCTAAGTTGATTTTGCAGATCAAAAGTTTGAACAATATCCAAGTTTTTAAGGTTGGTTTTGCCTGCCTGTTTTGCTTTTTAGCCTCGGACAACCTAATTATCAAAATTTCCCGGTGGAGCTGGCTCCTTGATTTGACCCTCTTGAGACTTTCGTTTGGTCCATCCACCTCTTGGTTCGACCGCACCCTTCCGCCAAAATTGGCTACTTGTCTGCAAAGTTGGTTGATTTGTCTTTCTTATTGGTCATGTCGTTCGTTGGTTTATCAGAAAGGCCTCATTCTCCAGTTGCATGTCTTTCATTTCTTTCTTTTGCAGGAAGAAGAGAAAGATATCATAGATAAAGTAGTTTCCATAACTTTCCCTTTTTCCAGTATTTAGAACAAAGAAACGTATTTTTTACCAACAACATAAACACAAACTAAATTTGAAATTAAATACTTTTGACTCATAGTAATATACAAAGTTTAAAGCATTAAGCTTTTGACAGTCTTGTTCACAATGACTGCAGTCACGCCGTCGTGAGTTTTTTAGCCTTCGACACACATGAATGCAAAAGGTGGTCCCAGGTACGTGTGGGGTAATTAGACTCTGCCTTGGTCTTTATTCAAGTCTGGCTTGTTAACCCTAATGTAAGTGGTTTCTTTCACGCCGCGTTCAACTCTGCCATTGCCGGTCCCAAGCCCGGGTGTAAAAGGAGGAGGGTTGGGCGAGGGGCTAGCGACCCCTCCCGTAAAAACCCTAGTGCTACAGAAATGCTTGCAAACAAGGAGAAACCAAGACACCCCGAACTTGGCTGAAGATGGACTTCTAGCAGGCGCACAAATGACGCGGAGTAATGCAAGCCAGCAGCACCTGGAAGCTACTTCACCGACTACCATCCTTTCTACCAGAACCACCACCAAAATTGGGACTTGGAACGTCAGGACTATGTTCGACATAGGAAAAGCAGCGCAAGTGGCTGCGGAAATATAAACTATCAACTGACAATACCAAGGATCAGTGAGGCCAGATGGAACGGCTCAGGATAGACCAGACTTTCTACAGGAGAGCTGGTGCTATACTCGGGCCAGGAAGAAGACGGAGCGCCACACAAACACGGAACGGCCTTTGTGCTATCAAAGTTAACACAAAGATCGCTGATTGGATGGGAGGCCCATGGATCACGCGTCATCGCCGCGTCCTTCAAAACCAGAAAAGGGAGGATCAACATGAACGTCATACAGTGCTATGCTCCAACCAACGACAGCACAGCAGAGATGAAAGATAACTTCTACGATCATCTACAAGCTATCCTGCAGAGACTACCACAGCGAGACATCACCATTCTCATGGGAGACCTCAATGCCAAGATCGGTTGCGACCACACTGGCTATAAAGAGGTCGAGATGAAAGACAATGGAGAGAGGTTCACGGGCTTGTACACCTTAAATAAACTTGCCATCGGCGGCAGCATCTTCCTCCACCGCAGAATCCACAAAGTGACTTGGGTATCTCCGGACCTGTCTACCGAGAATAACAAAGACCATCTGTGCATCACACGCAAGTTCAGAAGATCCCTGCAAGATGTATGCGCCAGGATAGGTGCGGACGCTGCTTCAGATCACCATCTCGTCGTGGCCCGCCTGAAGAAGACCTCGACAGGAGAAGCAGGACAGCGCCAAAAGTACACCACCAAACTTCTCAAGGATCCAGCCAAGCGGAAGGAGTTCAAGCTTGCCCTCAGCAACGAGTTTCAAGTTCTACAGGGGATGCTAGAAGAAGAGACCGTCGACGAGAGCTGGAAAACAATAAAGGAAGCAGTGATCACCGTCTGCCAGGAAGTTTTGGAAATAGAAAGAGACCAACCACAAGGAATAGATTTCAGCGGACTCCATGAAAAAGATCCAGACGGGGAAGGAGAAGAAAGTAGCCCTAAACAACAGTAGCACAAGAGCAGAGAAAGCCAGAGCACAGGAGGCATACAGCAAGGCCAACAAGGATGCTAGACGAAGCATCAAGATAGACAAGAAAATCTTCATAGACTCGCTGGCAGCTGAGGCAGAGGAGGCAGTTCAACGCGGCAACAGGAAAGACCTCTACAACACAAACAGGAAGCTGTCAGGAAAATTTGGCAGACCAGAGAGGCCCGTGAAGGACAAACAGGGAATAGCATCACGAGAGAGGAAGGACAAAGAAAAAGGTTGAGGGAACATTTTGAAGAGCTGCTGAATAGACCAATCCCCCGGAACCCTCCAGACATACCACCTGCAGATGCCGACCTAGACATGGATTGCAGCGAACCCACCAAGGAGGAGATACGTACGGCTATCAGACAACTGAAGAGTGGCAAGGCAGCAGGGTCAGACAACATTCCTGAAGAGGCCCTGAAAGTAGACTTAGAGAACACAGTGGACTTTCTTCACCTACTCTTCCAGAAAATCTGGGAGGAAGAGCAAGCCCCAGCAGAAGGGAAGGAAGGCTACCTCATCAAGCTCCCTAAGAAATTAAAGAAAACTTCGGCAATTGCAACAACTACAGAGGGGTAACACTGCTGTCCATCCCAAGTAAGATTTTCAACAGAGTCATCCTTAATAGCAGTAGACACACAACTACGGGATCAACTGGCTGGCTCCCGGAAGAAACAATCTTGCACGGACCAGATGGCCTCACTAAGGATAATCCTGGAGCAGTCCTTGGAATGGAACTCCCCCCATATGTTAATTTCATCGACAACGAGAAGGCGTTCGACAGCGTGGACAGAGAAACCTTGCGGAAGCTTCTGAGACACTACGGAGCTCCAGAGAAGGTCACCAATATCATCAAGAACTCGTATGAAGGAATGACCTGCAGAATAGTCCATGGCCAACACCTTACGGATGCCTTCCAAGTGAGAACAGGGGTGAGACAAGGATGCTTGCTGTCCCCGATCCTGTTCCTATTGGCAATCGACTAAATGTTAAAGACCTCAACGACAGAGCGGCGGAATAGGATACAGTGGACTTTGTGGAACCAGTTGGACAACCTGGATTTTGCTGATGACCTGGCGTTGCTTTCCCACATCCATCAGCAAATGCAAGACAAAACCTTAGTAGTTGCAGAGAACTCAGCACGGGTGGGCCTGAACATCCACAGTGGAAAGACCAAGACCATGCCAACAACCAAACGCCCATCAGCCTGAAAGGTGAAGCACTGGAAGAGGTGGATAACTTTACTTACCTTGGCAGCATCATGGACAAGCAGGGAGAAACCGACGCCGACGTAAAAGTCGGAATAGGAAAAACAAGAGCAACCTTCAACCAACCAGCTAAAGAACATCTGGAAGTCTTGAAGGCCGAAGCTACTCAGCTCACACCAAGATCTGACTCTCAAATCCAACGTAAAGTCAGTCCTGCTGTACGGATCTGAAACCTGGAAGACCACACCGGCAACCACCAAAACATCCAGGTGTTCATCAACACCTGTCTGCGACGGATTCTTTGCATCCACTGGCCGGAAACCATTAGCAACCAAGATCTTTGGCAATGGACCAGACAACAGCTGATGGAGGAAGCTATCCTCCAGAGACCCTGGAGATGCATTGGATGCACTCTGCAGAAACCGCCCTCCAACACCACAAGCAAGCGATGACGTGGAATCCCCAAGGCAAAAGGAAGCAAGACAGGCCAAGGAACACATGGCGCCGCAACCTAGATGCCGACGGCAAGAAAGCAGGCTACAACTGGGGGCAGCTGGAGCGACCAGCACATGACCGACTACCCTTGTAGGCGGCCTATTCCCCAGGAGGGATAGTAGGCATAAGTAAGGTAAGTAAGTAAGTACGCCGCGTTTATGCCAGTCCTGATCCCTATTAAGCACTGTTTCCATCGATGTACTATGGTCTGAATCAGTCCTTGTTGATGTGGGTGGCCACTTCATCCTTTTTTTATTGAACTAGGTCGTAGGTGTTCGGCACTTCTCTTCTTCAGGGAACGTTCAGTTTTGCCTACGTACGTCAGTGCAGTCACGTGTGTCAAAGGCTAAAACCACGACAACGTGACTGCAGTCGCTGCGAACAAGACTGAAGCAACAGTCGAAAGCTTACTGCTTTAAACATTGTATATACTGTGTGTCAAAAGTATTTAGCTTTAAATTTATTTAAAGTTAAGGTGAATCTTCATACTATAAACACAAACTGTTTAGAACTAATAAAAAATTACTGTGAAAGAACTTTTCTTGGTTTTTTGGGCTGAGAGTTCTAGGTTGTTAAAGCCGAATTATTTAGCATTTTAAGGTATCGGAAAGAACATCAAGTGTAAATTGCTGCCTGCCTTGTACACCCTTACTGCAAACAGCGTACTTAAGATTGTGAAAGAATTTACTAAAGAAGTAAATTAGAAAACCTGCATTATAACTCGCCTCGCCAAAAATATTTAATTAGTAAGAATAACAGCACCAGTATAGGAAAAAGGTTTCTTTGTCTGACAATTTAATTTGTGAACATAATAAAAAAAAATTGAATTTTGTTTTGACTAATTTTGTGTAGAGATATCTCAACGGCATGAAGCATACACTACAGCCTTTTTCTTTTGCGGAAATATGTTTCTTTTATCTTTCAATTATTGATCTCACTTCTCTCCCTCCCGTGTGAACTTCAGTCTAGACAGGAGTAACAAAAAAGCTCCAGAGAGTACTTTATTTTTAGAACGGTTTTTCCTTGTTTTTTTTGTTTTTACAACTTTTGCTATAAGCGTAGCAGCGCATAGCGACATTCTCCACACATTATTACACACATAATGCGCTATTGATCTTCGAAGCTTCTTAAGCTAATTTCTGTTATTCTAAAGATTAATATCAGCAACATAAAGCACAGCAAAACACAAACGTAAAGCATACACAAAAGGAAATTTAGCATTTTTGTTTCACCTTTTCCGCCATGTAACAGCTTAGTTCAAAAATCCTTTTTTGAAGCCTCCAAAGTTGGCAGATTTGCCTTTCTTGTTGGTCTTGTCTTTTAATGGTTCAACAGAGACTGAGTTCGGGACTTTATCCTCCAGTCGAACATCTTTATCTTCTTTCTGTATTTAGAACAAAGAATTGCAAACTGTTTAGATTTGAAGAAAAAAAATTGTGCGAGAACTTCTCGCATTTTTTGGGCTGAAACTTCTTGACCTAGAAGCCAAATTATTTAGCTTTTTAGAGTATCGGAATGTACATCAATTTAAATTACTCCTGTACAACTTTTACCGCAAATAGCATACTTGATGACTGTAAAAGAGTAATTATGAAAGCTTAACTGTGAAAATATACCACTGGTAGATTTCTTACGAAACTGTATCCGGGATACAAGTGACATGTTTTTCGTATCCTCACTAGTGAAAATATCGTTGACGTCATTTTTTTTGTTATTCCCGCTCATTTCGGCGCCCGCAAATAAATCTCATATCGCTACGCTCACTCGTGAAACCTTTTTTTTCCACTCGAAGACAAACTCATATGTTCGTATCACCTTGTATTATATTCTATAGTTAGAAATATTTCGTATTACTCACCGCATTATAATATTGCACAAACTTATACAGTCCGTAGGTAATAACAGCGGCGCCAGTAAAAATAAGAAGATTTCTGGGTCTGAAAATATCCTTTGTAAACATGATGGCAGCTTTGGGAGCTTTCTTTGACTATTTTTGTTTTGAGATAGCTTAACAGCTTGGTCTTCTAGTTCTTTTTTTCGTCACAGTACATAATTAGTTGTAGTTTTCCGTACTTACATAGTAAACTAATTTGGTTCATTAAACGCATGCGCACGCGTGAAATGAGTTGTAAAACGCTAGCTGATAAGAAACTCTATCTACCTAGTAATTAACACTTATTCTATTCCGAAGGCACAAGTTTGATGTTCATTAAGCCACTATCCACCGAAATTCAAATACACCAGCGAGGCAACTCAGTGATCTGTGGAAGACAAGAGAAAGATTTGGAAGGAAAAAAATGCTTTTAACTGAATTACAGAGCATGACGAATCTCACGTATGAGCAGCCTAGCCTAACTTAGAACAAATGTAGTTTTGATAGCTTATCGACTACAAAATGCTGTAAACCAGTGGCGTAAAATATGATTTAAAAATGCTTTTTTTAATAATTACGACAAAATCGTGAGCCAAGATTTGAGTGAATAAAGCACACTATTTCTTGCGATGCTACAAAATTGTTTGACGCACAAATTAGCTTAGTACATGATACATGTATTGTTTAACTAAGAAAATAAATAAAACTTGTCGACAAACTTGAAATAAATAACGCACCTGATAATTCGCTATTTGTTTGATGGTTGCCTGTTGTGTCCCACTTGTTTGGAACCTGGATCGAGGTCATTTGTTGCGCATGCCCAAAGTCTTCTTCGTGTACGCAGTGTGCGCGTGGTGTTTTTTTTTAGTCGGTCGTTCACCATTTTTGTCACAGTTTTTGAACCACGTAGTTACAAAATGTAGCGGTCAATCAAATCCTTTTTTAAATGGTAAGTACTGTACGTTTGATTTTTACGAGTGCTTTGACAATTGTTGAAACGTAACAAGTTGTGTCTGAAAATGAGCTAATACGTACGGCTATTTCAAATTTTTTTCAGTGAAAGATAAAAGATATGCTAAATTATCTTAATTGCACACCTGACACGGACACACGGAACAATGAGGCTCCCGAGAATTCCATTTATGCAGTTGTCTTGTTGCCCGGCCCGGAAACAGTATTTTGTATACAAAGTAGGAGCACTAGTATGAAATGAATGGCCTTATAAAAAGTACTAACTGGTACGTGGTATTGATGAAACGTAAAACATAAATAAAGAACTATCTTTTCAGAGTTCGTTTGCGACTTATATAAGGAAGGAAAGGGAGAGGGATGGGATAATAACAAACTTTTACTATTCCATTGTGCCCCCCCCCCAATAATTTATTGCTTCCGCCGCCCATGTGTTTACAAGTACACCCACTTGCTAGCGACACAGTGAACTCCAAGTTGTTAATAATAAACTCGGCTTTCGCCTCGTTCATTATTCAAATTTCTCGTTCATTGTGTCGTCAGCGT
>JAOBRD020525132.1:0-16918 GCA_027575215.2 Hydrozoanthus sils | reverse complement strand
GTGAGGGCTCGGTCTTACACACTACACGAGGTGGTTGAAGCTAGCGAACTCGGTGCTCAACACTACAGCGTGTCTGACGTAACTGGGAACGCAACACAAAGCATTAGCATATTTTCAGTAAAACTTTTTGTATTGGTAATCAAATATTTTGGAGTGCAGTTCGGGATTAATCAGCATTCGTAGATATTTCAAAGACTAGCTTAAAATTGAAATATTTACGAATGCTGATTAATCCCAAACTGCACTCCAAACCCTTTGATTACTTGTTAATAATGTGCATTCAGAGAAGAATCAGTATTAAACGCGCGAGGGAAGTAAGAGACACGACAGGTTCGTACTCCGTTTCGTCTTGTTTACGTACTTAGCACAAAATTCTTGAAACCATAAATTCAGCTCTTTTTTGTACTTTTTACATTGTTTGTTGGCAGTTTTCTCATAAAATTTTGGGTAAGTTCATCACAGTACTCTTGCCACCATTTTGTTTTGTTCGTCGCATAAAACTCTAAAAAGCAATATTTAGCTCTTTTGTCAGGTTTTCTCCTCTTTCAGCCCGTTTTTGATACTTGTTATAGTATCCTATTTGTAGAATGGTTGAATAAGCTCGTTACTGCATGCACTCAGCAAACCTGTTCGCCATTTTGTTCGTTTACAACCAGTGCAATTAGTATAGGTAATCGCATGGGACCGAGTAAAATTAAGGATTAATTAATTTTACGAGTGTTTTCAACTTTTTCCAAAATTGCCCGAGGGCAATTGGAAAAAATATTATAATGATAAAAATTATATATTACTTATCATATAATAAAAATTATATAATAACAATTTTTTAACAACAACGAAGCTAAGATTTTCTCCAATTTAAGAATATTTTAAGAACGAGCTGAGGCTGGGGCTCCATAGCTTTCAGTCAGTTTTGATCTTTAATAAAATGATTTGCAGTTTTCTCTTTAAATGATTATTGTCTTTGTCTCAAATTATACGCTGTATATGACTGAACACCTATACATACTTGCCGTAAAGTTAGTTCCTTAAAATGTAAGTGTATTGCAATACCTTAGGTTGAGTTTTCATTCAATTTAAACAATACATAGCAATTTAAGAACATTTTGAGGTTAAAACGGGCGAAATAACAAGATCAAATAATTACGAGCCTCGGCCAAACTTACTGGCTTTATACCACAGAAACTGAGCGTATGATATCTGGCTACTGATAGTATACGAAATCGTCGACGCATTGAACAGATTTTCATAGAAAATGTTTAAAATTCAGCATATAAGAAGAGTAACCAGGCTGTTTCATTTCGAGTTTAACTGTTGTTAGGCTGAAATTGAAAAGTAAAATTTGTTGCTAAACAACACAAACGTCTTTTTTAATAAGAACCAGTAAATATTGCCGAGGATCTTTGTTCTTAATTTTTTTTGCAACTTTAATTGAGCCCCAAAATGTTATTAAATTGTTTTTATTCCTATATATGCGGGTTGAATCGGGTAGAATACTAACCCTACATGTATGGGAAACTGAATTGCTTGACGGTTGTATTTTTGATCAATTCATCCCCGCGGATTTATCATGGACACAGTCATTTTCTTGAGACAATGTCAAGTGATTATCCCAGGATTAAAGCTGCGAATAATCTTTTTTTTCTGTATTGTTTAGTTAACGGTCGAAGCGCAGTAAAGTTATAAAAACAATCACCTTCCAGCTCGAGCCTCAGTTTGTTTTTAAATTGTTCTAAAATTTTGGTGAATATGAGCCTCGCTGTTCGTATGAGTTGTTATAAAAAAACGTATCCAGTGACTATATAGAAAGCTTTAACGAGTTTCGACAAACTTTTGCCTGAGATCCTAATGAAATGTGAAAACAGTCCCTATTTTATTTTTTCTAGTTCGTCGGTAAATAAAAATGGCAGTTAAATACAAAAAGGAACGGGGTCAGAAACAAAGAGTATCAAGCAAGATAGGATGGGAGGGGGGGGGGGGGGAGAGGGGAAGTTCGAAGAGAAAGCTTATCTTAGAGAGCTTCTGGTAAATAGCCAAATTTTATGTATTCACATCCAATTAAATTATTTATATTGATATTTTACAGTGTGCGTTAACCGTCAAGTATGGCATCAAGAATATGGAGTTATACGATAACTCTTCTACTACTCCTGGTGGCAACATTCTTTTTGTTAAACATCTCTAGCAAAAAGTTAAACTCTCTTATAAGAGACAAGGTAAATAAAACTTTGCACTTAATCTTGCCAAATTAAATGAAAAAGTTACAGGCGGAATAAAACTCCATAATTCTAATGTTAATTTGAAAGTTGCTTCAACTTCAGAAAGTATTTTATAACCATCGCCTGGTTTAGCCCAGTTGGTAAGGCGCCAGTCTGTCATGTGCCACCTGGTTAGCCCAGAGTTGGTAAGGCGCCAGTCTGTCGTGTGGGGACTGGCCTGGGTTCGATTCCCGTTGCCGGACCTTCACTCTGCAGGATCTTAAAATAACTGAAGAGAAGGTACCTTTGCTCTAACATCTGCAAACAGGTAGACCTTCACGTCTTCTCGGATAAGGAAGATAAACCGTATGTCCCGGGTGGCAGACCTCGAAGGGGACCTCGAGTCCGGTTGCCTGTTCTCCCGGGACTCCTTGAGTCAAAAATCTCATAAAAAAAATCTTAAGACAGCCACACGCTAGACGATTTTTTGTCTGAAGAGCCACGACATTTTTTCTGATAAAAATCTGGGTCCGGTTCCTCAAAACTTCGCTTAACTTAAAACAGGGTTTACTCTTAACAAAACCTGTTGGTTGTCATGGTAATTAACCCTGATCGGGTTTTGAGGAACCGGGCTCTATCTGATTGAAACTCACCACACACTCACCAATTTTTTGTCGTGAGATTTGTTGGTCCAGTGCTCAAGCCACGTTGAACGAACTGTTTTCCACTTGTCACGTGCTAGCGATTTCGCTTCCCATTGGCTGATGCGCAAAGTAGTTCGGACAAATTATCGGTCACTATGGAGACTTAGCCTCGTGTATACGCGAGACGCAAACGAGAAATGTGATCACGTCAGCAGCGCAAGATTTTCTCGCGTCTGCTGTTTCACGTTTGCCGTATGTACGCCAAGGTAAGGGTTTTGGCGTTTGATGTTTATGTGAGATTTTTTGATCTATTTTCAAGCATAAAAATAGATAAAAGGTAAATAGATGTTATTCCTAAAGTTCAGTTAGCTAAATTGAAGAAAAAACACAACAAATTGTTCAGATAGTGCCAAACGGCAATCTTCATCAACGGGAATCAAACAATTGTTAGTTGTGACATACAAACAGTAAAAAACATTTTTTTCTTTGTTAATATGTACCTTCAGAATAAGATTTTAATTGCTTTTAATTTACTTGACACTAGTTTCCAGTCTAATTCAAGTAGCTCGCATGTTTTCGCGTGAAGCTCACGTCATCGTGAAGCTAAAACAAAAAAAACAAACAAGATAAACAATGACAAACGGCAGACGGCAAATTGACGTTTGCCGTCTCACGTATACGTGGTACTTAATCTCACTACTACCAAACACTATTCGACAATGTCTGATCAGACGTTTTTGATTCTAGCTTGTCAGATCTTCCCTTTCGACAAAAAATCGGGTCAGATTTTTGTCTGTAACTGCCACACACACCCAAAGTTGTCAAAAACGCACAAAAAATCAGGGCCCTTCAGACGAAAAATTGCCTAGTGTTTGGTGGACTTTATTGTTAGTTCATATAAACTATAAAGGTCATTGCCGATATTTCAGTAAATAAAAAATGGATGGTGTTGAACAAAATCAAGTAGTATTGGTCGGCAGTGAGTATGCATGCCATCAGTATTTGATATCTTCTCAGCCGATTGCATTGCTAATCATTTGAGTTCTTCTCGTTTTTCCCCAATGAAGCAACCCAAGTTCATCCGCTCTCCTGACAGAGAACAAGACTTTACCCGAAATAACTTTGATAATGTAGAAAACTCTGCTATCAGAGTTTCTTCCGATTCAAGTCAAATGCTGTATACCTCAAGTGTATCTCCCGCTACGCCGGATTATAACCGCCCTTCTTACAGAGAACAAGACTTCACCGGAAAGAACTCTGATGACGTAGAAAACTCTGCTATCAAACTTTCTTCTACTTCAAGTCAAATTCCGTATGTCTCAAGTATATCTCCCGCTACGCTGGAGTATAGCCACCCTCCTTACAGAGAACAAGACTTCACCGGAAAGAACTCTGATGACGTAGAAAACTCTGTTATCAGAGTTTCTTCTGCTTCAAGTCAAATTCCGAATGTCTCAACTGTATCTCCCGCTACGCCGAACAACTTAAGTACAAATGTCATCATTCCTCCATCATTAAGGAAACTTATTCCACAACCGTGCAAGACTAACGGCTATGTTAAGGTATCAACAGATTTTGATTAAGTTTTAAGAAGCAAATATTGGTTAGCTGAGTATTTAATACTAGGGAGTATAGATTGCTTAATTCATATACAAAGGGACTTTGGCATGAAGTATACTAAGAAACTAATGCAATTTAAGCAATTTCGCAACTTTGTGTTATCTAGATACACAATACCGAGGTGGTGTTGAGAGGAATTCGATGTGGTAAGAGACAAATTAATGATACAAATTTGTCCTAAATGGAATTTATTGATTTTTCATGGTTTGGCTGTTCATCATAATGTTATTTAATGTAAAATCCTAATTTTTTGCTTTACTCTCGCTACGCCATGTTAAAATGTGCAGTCTTGTTCAATATTCTACGCACTAACCTCGATGGTGAGCATTACGTGGCGTATTATTTACAGTAGGGTTATGTTATGCTATGGCGTTTTATATCGTGTCGTGTCGTGTCATGTCATGTCATGTAATATTGTATCCTGTCATGTTGTGTCGTGTTTTGTATCGTCCCGTGTCTTGTGGCGTCGTACTTTATATCATGTCATGCCATATCATTTTGTGTCGTGACATGTCGTTTCATGTCTTGTCATGTCATGTCGTTTCGTGTCTCGTCATATCATGTTTTTACGTGTCTTGTCGTTCCGTGTCGTGTTGTGTATCATGTCGTTTCGTGTCGTGTCTTGTCATGTCATTTTTTGTCTTGTTGTATCGTGCCTTGCCGTATCGTGTCTTGCCGTGTTGTGTCATGTCTTGTCATATATTGTGGTATCGTGTCATGCCATGTTATTTTTTATCGTGCCGTGTCGTATCATGTCGTGTTAACTCGCGTCGTGTCATGCCGTGTCGTGTCGTACGTCTGCCATGTCACGTCATATCGTGTCATGTTACATCATGTTATATTATTTTATGTCTTGTCATGTCGTTTAGTGTCTTGTCGTGTGATGTCGTATTGTGTCGTGTCATGTTATGTCGTTTCGTTTCGATTCGTTTCGTGTCGTATCATGTCATGTCATGTTGTGTCTTTTCGTGTCATGTCATTTAATGTCGTTTCGTGCCATGTCGTGTCATGTTACGAAGTTTCGTACCATGTCGTGTCATGTCATGTCATGTCGTTCCGTTTCGTTTCGTGTTGTGCTGTGCATGTCATGTCGTAACGTGTCGTGGCGTGTCGTGTCGTAACGTGACGTGTCTTGTCATTTCATGTCGTTTCGTGTCTTGTCATGTCATGTATTTTCGTGTCGTGACATACAGTGTCGTTACGTGTCGTATTGTGTCATGTCGTTTCGTTTCGTGTCTTGTCATGTCATGTCGTTTGGTGTCGTATCGTATATTGAATAGTGTGCTTTGCTCTGCAGTTTAATTTTGTATTGCTCTTTTGCTAATTGAAAATCTATTGGATTTATCATTCACTGTTGGTAAATAAACCACATGAAAAAATTACAACAAAAATGTGTATGCGCAGTTAACAGGGTTCGACTTTAGAGGAGCTGGTGACATCACTGCCACGACAGGATTAAGTGAGGTAGATGCAGCCAAAACGTGTAACATTCTCGGTAGCTTATGTGCAGCGTTCGCCTACACCCAAGGTTACTCCTTTTTCAAGAGTTTTCTTCCCTATCCAACACGGTCTCCAGGTGTCAATCTTTACATGAAGAAGTCGTTGGTCCATTTATACAAGAAGGGTGAGAAGAACCAAGCAATTTTTCTTATAAGATTATTCTTTATATAACTTATCGTATTGCATAATGCAACCACTTTTTCGGAAATAGTTGTGCGTTTTACGGGCCAAAATGGAGAATTTTGGGGCTAAATTATAATTCAAGCCCCCTGAAACAAAACAACTAGAAGTCAAGCCAAAGAGATACACATTGTTTTCCCAATGCCATCTAAAGTGACAATAATAACAATAATAATAATAATAATAATAATGATAATAATAATCATCATAATAAAAGAATTTGTGTTTTTGTGCAAAAATATAATTTTTTCCCTTCTAACCCTTGCATTCGGCTCCGGCTAAATTGAGTCCGAGTCGGGCTTAAAACATATTATGGGGTTCGGCAACGCCGACGACGATGGCGGAAAACGATAGTGAACACATGCCGTCAACCTAAAAATTACAACGAAGATATTTATCAACTTCGATTGCCTTTAAGGGATTCACTTTCACCTTTTTCTATTCATAAAGCGTAATTCGGACAAAGGAGAAAACAACTAGGCTACGTGATCGAAAAGGGAAAGCAGGAAGTGTGCTTTCTGAGCCGTAGCCGTCAATGTTGTCATCCTCGTTTCTTAATTAAACTCCCTAAATGAACTACATTCTATTTATTTGTGTGCCTTATTTTCAACGCATTAATTACTCGGGCCGATAAGCCACGAGTAGAGTTCTCAGCAGCATTTCTTTTTATTGGGTCATGGGGTATCACATGACAAGTATCAGGAAGGACGTATGAGGCACAAGTTGTGTTAACAAGTCTTGGATTTACTTATAGCAAATACTTGATCGATAGCTCTGGAAAATGATAATTTCTTGCACCAAACTTAAGTTTTCCTCGGCACCCTTTTAAAGGTTTGGTCTTTTTTTGTGAGACGTGCTCAATAACCTTGTTCAACTTTTAAGCTAAAATGCATGGTATATGTGTTGCTTGGGGTGTCTATCTAGTTCGGTCCGAGTTAGGGCTACATGTAGCCTCTTGTTTTTTTTAATAAAACTGTTTGTTATTCTTGCACGCCTTGGTTATTTTAGGCAGCAGATCAAAAGTACAACCTTCAAAAAATGTTTCAACGAGAAAGCGTCTCTAGATTTTTCAAAAATCTTTTGGAAATGATCAAACTAAATTGCTCCGCGTTAGATTTATGTGTGTTCAGGATTATCAAATTTGAGCTGCTCATATGGACACAGACTTAGCAAAAGTTTTATTTGAGACCAAAAGTGTTATCCTCCACTGTATAACATTCTTGGTCTCAAATAAAACTTTTTGCTAAGTCTGTGTCCACATGATTAGTAGCTCAAATTTGAGAATCCTTAATATAAATCTAACGCGGAGCAGTTTAGTTTGGCCTTGTCACGGTTTGAATTTCCCACGCGCCGCCCTTTTGAAATATGACGTGTTTTGGTTGCAGTGCCAGACCCCCTCTCGCTCATTGATATTGTATTCATCGAGAGCGGAGACTGGCACGCACTGCAGACGAAACACATCACATTCAAACTAGCGGCGCGCGGTAAATTCAATTGGTGGAGATAATCCTAAAATAGCTTGGAGTTAGATTTCTGGAGAGGATTATCAAATTTAAGTTGCTGATATGGACACAGACTTAACAAAAGTTTTATATGAGGCCAAAACGTTATACAGCACTTGGGGGAGTCCTTTAAATGACAAAACTTTTCAGCAGACTAATGCCAAAGAATGATATAAAAACGCTTAAGGACGCCGGTTTTGTTCAGCAATTTACAATGGTATATTACACATTTCAACAGGGTTTACAGACGTTGCAATTGGTGTAAATTGTCCCTCTTACCAAACTTAAAGCTTCCACAACAAACCACGACGTACCTAAACAACTTTTTACCCTTTTAGTTTCAAATAATCATTCGAGGAATCAGTATAGACCCCAAATTAATATCTTTAGAAGCTTTTTGTAAAAATTGGATCTAATGCAAGCAGCTAAACTCGCATGATTTTTTCCAGCGCTACTGTTTAATTTGACATGCGCAATACCTGCGAAGAACTTCTCTCAACAATCAGATCGTGGTTGTAAATTGCCAGAGTTAGACCCATTTCACGAGGACGTGTTAAAGTTTGCGAAGAGATTGCCTCCAATCAATTGTACAGGATCAGTTTACACAGAGTTAAGAAATGGTATTCTAAGGATCTTGGATAACATGACGGAGGGTATGAGTGAACAGTAAACTACGAATTTTCCAAAATAAATATTGACAGAAAAGCAGAGAGTTCTGTCGCTCTGTCTATTTATTAATATCTCTACATATCGTACTTTGTCTTTTTACCTGTCTCTGTTACTTTCTGTATATGTGAGCCTGTCTACTGTCTGTCTGTCTGCCTGTCTGCCTGTCTGCTTTTTCTCTCTCTCTCTCTCTCTCTCTCTCTCTCTCTCTCTCTCTCTCTCTCTCTCTCTCTCTCTCTCTCTCTCTCTCTCTTTCTCTCTCTGACTTTATTTTTCTCTAAAACAACTCAAGTACATAACCGTCGCAGCATGGTTCCATGGTGTCATGCACTCAGATGATATTTGTTATCTTAAGCTTTATCTACATGTTCACAAGTTACATAGATAGGCAGATAGTCATCGCATCGCTTACGTTTGATATATTGTTTTGAGGTTTACAGGTAAACACATCGACAGAATTGAAGCTTTACCAATTCGCCGGAAGACTGACTTTGCGGTGGAACTAGGAGGTAAAACAGTGTTAAGACCAAAACAACTATCAAGCATCCGAGTTACCGAAGACTTTTGGGCAGTCTTTACCTACTTTATGAACGGTGAGACGCACAAACATATTCACGCTGAGGTAGTTGAGAAACCGGAAGTGTTAAGGCGTCCAGTTGGTGACACGAAACAGGAAATGCCACTGAATATTATGATTATTGTCTTCGACGGGACTTCTAACGCTCATTTTCAACGTATGCTCCCTGAGTCTTACGCTTTCCTTAGAGATCAAATGGATTCGGTCATCTTCAAAGGATTTTCCATCGTAGGGGATGCTACAACCCCAAATTTGGTAGCCATGTTGACTGGGTATTCTGACAAGCAAAATCTAAAGCTATTCCGAGAAGGAAGGCGTGGTTATCCGAATTCGGGTACAATTGACTCGTGGCCGTTCATTTTCAAGCACTTAAAGAGACAAGGATTTGCCACATTTTACAGTGAAGATGACCCACCACTGGGTTAGCATTTTTTCTGCTGGGCGTGCTTTAAAATTTGATTTAAGTTTTCCATTTTCCCAAACTATTTTGCTATTCTGTAGTTATTTATAACAGATAAAAAATGGTTAACTTAAATTTCAATGTAAAAATAACTATACCTTTCATGGTACGTAAAAAGTGTTTTCAAAGTGAATATTGTGATTAAAACTTTTTGTTGTGCCTGAAATTATTTCATATTTTGAAATCAAGCTAAAAATATGCGTTCATTTAATTTAAAGTAACTCAAACGGTAAATTACACTAAGTTTTGTATAATTTCAAGAAGCTTTATGTCGTAGAGTGGTTATATAAGGTAAAATACCTTGAGGACCCGTATCCCATTTGTCCAAATTTTCCTCAAAACCAAGCAATCAGTAAAAAAAGTGACAACTTGATAAAATTCAGGTATATTCAAGAATTATGAGCCTGCGTTACGTTTTCCACCAACCAAACTTGAAAAAAAACAACGCTTTTAACTAGTGACGATACTCTTGCAGGTACCTTTCATTTGCGTTTGAATGGATTTGAAAATCAACCAGTTGATCACTTTGGCAGACCATTCTGGCAACAAGGGTTAGGAGGTTTGTGTTACAACTCGGAACCACAAGTGACTGTCAACCTTAACTACCTCAAGAGCTTCATGAAGGCTTACAAAGGACGGAGAAAGTTTGGACTTGTCCACCTCTCTGATCTTTGCCACAGAAAGCTAACTCTACTCAGCATAGCTGATAAAGAAATTCTCAAGTATTTAACAACCCTAAAACAGGAAAATCTTCTCAACGAAACAATGTTTATAATGATGGGAGACCACGGAGCAAGGTTTGATGAAATACGTGTCTTAAAGCAAGGGAAATTCGAGGAAAGACTTCCGATGATGTCGGTCACCTTTCCATCTTGGTTTAAAAAGCAACATTCAGCGATGTTTAATAACTTTGTGAGAAATACCGGAATAATAACTTCGCATTTTGATTTGCACGCAACTTTCCTACATCTGTCATCTTTTTTAGGCAATCTACACAAATCAAATCAAACACGTGGTACATCGCTTTTTGAAAGGCTCTCTGTCGATCGCACATGCGCAGAAGCTGGCATACCAGATTTCTACTGCCCATGCCTTGCGAGGCGTTTAGTAAACAGTTCTAACTCTGACGTTCAAAGGGGAGCTAAGGTTGCTGTACAGCATATAAACAGTAAATTTACTTCAGATCCAGTGGCAGGTGAACTCTGCAGTGAATTGAGACTTAACAAAGTTTTACGAGCAGAGCAACAAACAACCAAAGCAACTCAATCATTAGTAAAACAAGCTGAATGCACTTATCATATTCAATTTGAGACCAGCCCCGGGGAAGGTTTATATGAAACGATGTTTACAGTTAACCATTTAGGGGACTATGATATTTCGGAGTCAATTAGCCGAATCAACTCCTATGGAGATCAACCCCATTGCATCGCAAGGAAAAAACCGAGTTTACGAAAGTTTTGCGTTTGTCATTAATCAAGTTCAATACCTACAAGGAGCAGGCGTAGCTCAGTTGGTAAGTGCGCGGCCTTCGGAGATAGAGGTCCCCAGCTCGATACCCGGTGACTGCAATTCTGTTTCGACTTTCTTCTTATAAGTGTAGCTGTAGCTTTAAATTCCTGTAAAATGGAGCACTGACAGAGGAAGGGGGCAAAGGGCGCACCGTCGGCTTCCATTGATAACAGCACTCTCTGAAAGCTGAAGGAACTACCGACGTTAAATAACAATACCTTTACCTTTACCTTTTTACCTTCAATCTAGATTTGTTATAATTAGTAAACGTTCCTTTAATAACGATATTTTTCATTATCTCATATCAAAGATAACTAATGAACCCCGCTGTAGGCAAAATAATCCTTGTTAAGAAGCCAATTGGGGTGGGGAGGAGCCGGGAAAGGAGGGGGGGGGGGTTGGAAAAATAACCATTGACTTTATTTCTACAACCACAGTCAATACTGGATGATTTCAGCAGAATTTGAAGTCACTCCAGGAATTTTCTGTTCTCGACTTTCCTGAAACTCTCTTCCTTTTGATGGAAAGAGCTTACAATGCCAATGAAATGAAAATTTTTACTACTTCAGTGGGTAGACCTTGCTAAATGAAGAAAAGCGGTGAAAAAATTTGTCAAAATATTTTATGGTTCTTGAGATATTAATATTTTAATGTTTTAAACTGATGACGTCACAAGTGTGACAGGCAAATTTGCATTTTTTAAAATCTGCTGCAAATCCATACCCATTGGATAAATTTAAACCAAACTTGGACTGACGATGTATATCTAGATTTTCTACTGAATAGTAGTAATATGACATTGTCATGGCAACAAACTTGGTTCCAGACCCCATTCCTTATTAAACAAACTTTCTACTATTCCAAAACTTTCACCAAGGCAATTAAACCAAATCTTTGTTTTTTCTTTTACACGATATAAAAAGAACAGAAATGATGTTGTAAATTGTTGCGCAACTTCTGGTTTGACGGAAAATCCCAAATAATTCATAAATTCTCAATTGGAGCCTAGAACCCAGTTTGTTGCCATGACAACGAAAATTAGGTAATTATTCAGAAGAAAACCTCGAGGTACATCATAAGACCAAGTTTGGTTTTAATTCCTCCAATGGCTATGGATTGGCAGCAGATTTCAAAATATGCAAACTTGACTTTCACACTTATGACGTTATCAATTTAAAACATTAAAATGTTAATATCTCAAGAACCATAAAAGATTTGACGAAAGGTTTTCACCGCTATTTCTCATTTAACAAGGTCTATCCACTGAGATAATAAAAATTTTCATTTTATACGCACTTTAAGCACGCTCAATAGCTTCTCAGAAGGTGTTCCTGATATCTTTTAATTTAATGTAGTTAGCCAACTTTTTTCAGAAAAGAAACTAAAAAAGTTTTAAAAAAGAGAATGTAAGCGTGTTACTTGTGCAATCTTGCTGGATATGTACTATAACTAGCATTGCATATGCGTGCTAATTACGTAGAGACAGCTAGTAAAATGTAACTGAGACCTCACAGGTCAGAAGAATTTTAATGCTGTGAACCAAGTTAAGTGATCTGTTCATTCCCCATGTGAGTTCCTGTTTCTGAGTGGGTAGAACGCCTGACCGGTAATCAGAGGTTCCCGCTAGTTACTTTTCTGAGTAAAAGATCCTTGTAACAACAAGATAGGTTTTTTCCCAGTATTTATCCAAGCTGATAAAATTTCGCATCATCTCTTAATTCACTGTATGGATATATTGAGCCTAGCAGTTAGCAAAACATATACTAAGTGTTCCATAGATCTGAAGAACCAAGTTTTAAAAGTGATCTGTTCCACATGTGAGTTACTGTAGCTCAGTAGGTAGAGCGTCTGACAGTAATCATAGGTTCTTGGGTTCGGTTCCCGCTAGGGATTCAAAAGTTTAAGTGATCGATCTGTTCCCAAAGTGAGTTCCTGTAGCTCAGTAGCTAGAGCGTCTGACAGTAATCATAGGTTCTTGGGTCGGGTTTCCGTTAAGGATTCAGAAGCTTAAGTGATCTGTTCCCCTCGTGAGTTACTTTAGCTCAGTAGGTAGAGCATCTGACAGTAATCATAGGTTCTTGGGTTGGGTTCCCGTTGAGGATTCAGAATTTTAAGTGATCTGTTCCCCTCGTGAGCTCGGTAGGTAGAGGGTCTGACAGTAATCATAGGCTCTTGGGTTGGGTTCCCGTTAAGGATTCAGAAGTTTAAGTGATCTGTTCCCCACACGAGTTCCTGTAGGCAGAGCGTCTGACAGTAATCATAGGTTCATAGGTTCGGTTCCCGTTATAATAATAATAATAATAATAATAATAATAATAATAATAATAATAATAATAATAATAATAATAATAATAATAATCGTTTATTCCGCACTTTAGCAACAAAAGTTGAATTACAAGTGGGATCAGCTACTGAAAACATACATGCAGTTACAAAATTGTTAAAACGATTTGTGTTACCAAAGACCTGGCTCTCCCTAGTTTTACCATAGCGAAGGTTATAGCTATGCGTGATTGTACTTCTGGATGGCATTATATATTTAACAGGTTCCAACTCTCTGGCCTTTGAAATAAATTTATGCACTAGAAAGTATCGCCTAACTGATAGGGAATCTAAGCCTGGGACCTGTGATGCACTGGTGTAGCTGTGCTCAGAGAAAACAATTCACAGAGCTTTCTTCTGGATCGATTCCAGGGCATACAGATGCCTATTTGCCTTCGACAGAATGTGATGTACGTGTTTATTCCACGTACGATTGCTAGATGTATCTATAGACACCCAGTAACTTGTAATGCTGTACACACTGTACGATTGTACCCCCGAGTTTAAGAGGCTGCAATGAAACTGGCTGGTATTTTAGGAAATTAATTTCAAGCTCTTTGCATTTCTTAGGGTTTAGCCGCATACCCCTTGAGGAAGCGAACTTACTAAGTGAAGCAAAGTAACTTTGTTTATCGTCGTTACGCTGGGAGTGGCTGCCCATTCTCCCAAGCCAGTGGCTTTTGTTTAATCGCTCGACGGCACAGACCTCTACAATGAATTGCAGATAGCTAGGGCTACATCTAGGTATAACTTCAAATATGGTCGTGTCATCTACATATTTGACACGGTTCGGCCATTCATTGACTAGACGATTTACCAGGGTGGCAAACAGAAGGGCAGATTTAGTTCCCCGTGGGATTCCCCCTCGGGGTGTGACAAGGGCTGAAAGGGCGGTGCCTACTCTGACAACTTGTGTTCTATTATTCAGGAAAGAGCACAGCCACTTAACTAGTACGTTGTGAACTTTAAGAAAATGTAGCTCGTTTAGTAACGCATAATGATCAACCAAATCGAACCCTTTTCCCGTTAGGGATTCAGAAATTTAAGTGATCTGTTCCCTATGTGAGTTTATGTTATCTCAATGGGCAAAGCGTCTGACCAGTAACCAGAGGGTCATCGGTTCCTGTAGCTCAGTAGTTCGAGTGGATAGGGATTCAGAAGTTTAAGTGATCTGTTCCCCATGTGAGTTCCTGTAACTCATTGAGTAGCATTCATGATAACAAGCCTTTCACGAAGTTTTGGACGCATGGGAATTCCACAATTAATGTATATTCACCTACAATTCTGAGCCCACAAACGTCTTAAATGTGCCCATAAAACGCATAGTGAGAAGTTGTTAACCTCAGCTCATTTTTGACCCACATACAGTGTTTTTAATAGAAGAGTTTTACCATTTATTACCTTCCGTGTGTTTGTTTTAGCGTTGTAAGGTTCGCAATGCATTGTGGTAGTATTTGCCGTTACAATTTTTTCGAAATGGTAAACTGGGCTTTTTGTTTGCCCGATATATTTTTCGCTCGATCAAAACTTTGTGAAAGGCTTCTTACGCTGGCTAAGTACTCAGTGGATAAAGCGTCTGATCGGTACTCAAAAGGTATTTGGCTTTGATTCACTTATCAAGCACTCAGAAGTATTTTCTCTGAGAAAAAAGAAGCTGGTTACAACAAGATCAGTTTTTTTACAATATTTATCCAAGCTGCCAAACTTTCGCATCAAATCGCACCTTCAAACATTGGTACCCTCTCTTATTTTTTTTCAGTAGCGGTCAGACTCAGTATATTAAACACATTTTACAGGTATTTTACAGATTATGGTTTCCTCAGGATATCATGTTAAATTGATTATAGTATAGATAGGTTGGCTTTGTTCATTCCATAACAGTAGGTTATCGGCCTCAAGTAATTCATACAACGATATTTACGAAGCAAATTTACAAGGTATCCTCGGCTAACTTGGTGTTTGGCTAGTTTTAAAAAGCTCCCAAAGGAAACATTTAAGAACAAGTTGAGATCGCTTATATTCAGAAAACTAAGGATACAAATTTACAATTAAATAGTTGTAACTAAACTGCTTACTTGATTTTTTCTTTTTGTGCTGTTTGCTTACACTGCAGTTATTTATTACCATCGTTCTTTTTTTAAAAAACATTACTTTTTACTTTAGCTAACTTTGTCACTATTAACGAAATTTCTCCATCACAAACCCACCCAATTACCTTTGCTACCTCCGGGTGCATGTGTATTCTTTTTGTTCTGTTAATGATTTATAAAGAAACTTGAAAACATTGTTTCGTGTTTGTTACTAACGGCAAATACAAAATTCTCTCAGGTGAGGTTTTTTCTGTGCGATACACTTCGGTTGGTCCCCATAGGAATTGATTCGACTAAATGAGCCATAAATGTCGTATTCTCCCAAATAGTTTACTCTGAACAGTGTTTCATAACGTCCTCCACCTGGAAAGGTCTCCAATTTAATTTCATAAACGCATTCCATCGCTTTATCAACACCCTGAACCTCTCGTGATTGTGTTCTTTGCTCTGCAAATAGAATTGTACCATGTTTTAATTTTCTACATAGAACTTTTCCGTCGGAATCAGATGAAAGCTTGTTGTTTATGTACTGTATTGCTGCCTTCGCTCCTTTTAAAACATGCTCGTGAGTACGGTTTATTGACTGCCACACTAAGCACGGACAGAACGGTTCTGGAATGCCAGCTTGTGCGCATGTGCGAGTTTTAGGAAGCAAACTAAAAAGTGTTGATCCATGTGACTGGTTCCATGTTGGAGGGTTATCTGGGAAAGACGTCAGGTGTAGAAACGTGGCGTGAAGATCAAGATGTGAAGTGATTATTTTCGAATTACTACGAAAGTTTTCAAATAAATCTTGATGTTGCTCCTTAAACCAAGATGGGAAGGTAACAGACATCATTGGGAGTCTTTCTTCAAATTTACCTTGGAATTTTTCTCGTATTTCACCAAATCTTGCTCCGTGGTCTCCCATCATTATAAAAATTGTTTCGTTTAGAAGATTTTCCTGTCTTAGGGTTGTTAAATACTTGAGAATTTCTTTATCAGCTATGCTGAGTAGAGTTATCTCTCTATGGCAAAGATCAGACAGATGAACAAGTCCAAATTTTCTCCGTCCTGGGTATGCATTCATGAAGCTCTTGAGGTAGTTGAGATGAACACTTACTTGTGGTTGCGAATTCATGCATAAACCTCGGTGAGTCATCCAAAACGGTCTACCGTAGTGATCTGCTGGGGGCTTTTGAAAACCATTCATGCGAAAATGAAAAGTACCTGTCAAATGTAAAGTTGAAGTAAGTTGCAAAATTGTACATCAAGAAGTCTTGAGGAGTTTTAGAAACTTTCTATCAAGTAAGATTTCTTTCTTAGTAGTATAGTAGGGATGGAATTAGCTTTATTTTAGAGATGCAAATGAGGCGCATGCATAAATTATATCTGGATGACGTCATAGCTCATGAATAAATTAGTTCTTTTGTATTCTACAACCTGGGCCAAATTAGTTGGGCCTTTTTAAATTTTATGTATTAATTTTTTTCACGGCAGAGTTCCCCCCCCCCCCTCCCCCCATGCAATGTCGTTTTTAATTCACAGAAATGGACCAACATTAAATTGGGGGAGGGGGAGCAGCTTAGATTTTAAGATGAGCGCCTTCGAGAATCAATTAAATACTCTATTAGTTATTTTATTTAGTTAAAAGTCTCAAGGTATTTTGGC
>JAOBRD020525030.1:0-16918 GCA_027575215.2 Hydrozoanthus sils | reverse complement strand
GCTGATAACCTACTTCCAATTTTGTACCACGTGACGCGTTTTATCTAATGAGATTGCACGAAAATTATTGGGTGGGTTATAATCGCTGATAACCTACTTCCAATTTTGTACCACGTGATGCGTTTTATATCATTGACAAGTTGAAAGTTTTATGGAACTACGATGAATACTAACTTAAGAAGAACTTCTTCTCTGACCGGTTCGCCATGCAGGTTTACTTGAAACTTGTTAAATTTTAAACTATTGAAAAATTTCTGTCACAGGGTATAAGTACATATGCAGACTAATGTCACTGATGCCTTATAAATAATTATTAAAGTTTTAATGGAATAAATAATTATTAAAGTTTTTAATGAAAGTTCCAAACTGTTCTTCCAACTCTTAGTTTACAAGGGTGACGCTTAACCCCTTAACACGCCCAATTCTGAGACCAGCTTTTGTTTTTGAAATGCAAACATTTTCCTTGTACTACCTTAACCAAAATTGTTTATTACTTCTCAAAGATAAAAGCTCTAAAGCAACAAGAGACTCCAGTTCGCCAACCGAATCCTGAAAAACGGAAAGCTGGTGATTGTTGTAAATCACCAGCTCGCAGTCTCAACGAACCACGATCATCTCAGCCCGATTGTTCTCCACGTAAGTGTGGTTGCTATTTCGTTATATTTTGTTATTAGAAACACCGGCGAAATCAATTGGAAATTGAAAAAAAATATATAAGTATTCGCTTTCGGTTCAAAATAAAAACAATTTTATAAAAACGTTCCCTGATAAAAGTTAAAACGATTACGAGACTTTGGCAAGCGATCCTATTGCCTTCGTCAGGTAAAATTAGTAAAAAAGTAATGACAACAGTGCAAGTTACAAGATAAACTAGAATAAAATGGATAAAGTTAAACAATGTACAAGAGATAAAGCAATAAAAAGACAAAGGTGTTAAAATAGTGTTTGCTTTTAAAGAATGCTGTATTGCCCCGGGAGATCAGCATGGTCGGTTATAGCAGTATTCTAAACATTTTTAGTATGGTTGTTTAGCCTTATCAATTATTTTAGCGCTCTTAAAATCAATTTCATGATTGTGAGTCTAGGCATATTTGCAATACTTGATCCACTTTAATAATGATTGACGTTCCTAAAGTGTTTTTTTCTGATGGGTTTCAAATGACCTTTTTGTCTCCCCGATATAACTCCATTTCATTTTGTCATTTAACTTGCAATGTTGTAATTAGTATTTGTTGCCTTATCTGACGAATCGAAGGCAATAGGATCAATTGGCGCGAAAGCTCGTAATCTTTTTAACTTTTATCAGAGAATGTTTTTATACAGTTATTTTTATCATGAACAGACAACCTGATAGCGATGCATCAATATTTTTGCCTTTGTTTTCGGTCAGTCAGACAAAGGTTAAAAAATTTAAGTTTTTCAATACTTCGTGAATGTCCAAGGAATTAAGACCATTACACAAAAGTTTGTTCGTCGATGTACAATGTAGCAAATAGTTTAGCGTGACGTTTGTCATCTTGTGACGTGTTTATTGTTTTTGTTTTACCAACAGTTCAAAGTCTTCTTTTGGCAACACACGAAATATTTCGTTAAACTACAATTTCTAGCCGTTCTTAATAGATAGTGAAGTTCTGCGAGTTGAAATTGTTTTCTTTCATCTGTTTTGTTGAGGTTTACCGGGTTTTGCGACGAAAGTGATGAAGGTGAAAAGTTGAAAGCTAATTTAATTGTTAGTGTAAATATTCATAAAGGTAACCACAGTTTTGGCAACGTGTTAGTGAAAGACAAGACACTTTACGAGTCACTTTGAGCTCAAAAGCTTCATTTCAGGCGATTGGCTTTGTATCGTTGTCTCATTGGGTGACTATCAGCAGTTGTTATAAATCTAAAAATAAACGCACTCGACCGGGTAAATACGTTAATGACTACATTTATAGGTAACAATGCATCTACTGTTATCAGTATCTGATTGACTGTGCCAAACGCGACACGAATTTGCATATAACAGAGCTGAAAGACTCATTAAAACACATTAATTTTCCCTTCTCTGGATTAACGACGCTAAAACGACAATCATCTTGACGGATACTTCGACTTGTATTAAGTAAGCGTTTCACGTGATAAATTGCTATTAAAAACCTACCTCGCGAAAAAACCAAATACTTCATGCTGTTTTTATCTTTGGCGACAAAATAAAACAAGTGATGCGATAGTCATTCCTGCAATAATTAAGTTATTTTCAATTTATAGAAAATATCGATTAGGCTTGTTAGAAACAGAGGAATGTTAAAAAAAGTATTTTAGTATTTGGTGTGTGACTCCCTGAATGGGGAAGGAATTGTTTATCTTACATTTGGTTGGAACCGATGTATCAGTCTAAGATCTAATATTGGGAAGCTAAATTTTCCTTTACACGAAAAGTTTACTTTTCAACTAACGTGACCGTGGGTGTTTTTCTCACGATCAATGTTTGCGTGATTGTTAACCTTTGCCTATGTATACGTGAAAAGTCATTCTGACACTCTATTCAGTCAATTATAAATATTCATTCCGCAGTGTCACCAAGAACTTTGAAGAATTTAGTAGAACAACAAGCGAAATCTCATGCGGCAATACAGGTTTGTGTCTTTGCTTGTTTCCGTTGTACGAATACAATGACTAACATTTCCCAAAAAGTACAGAACAATTGTTCTTCGTTACTTCGAATACAAAGTATGTATTTAAATTTGCGTCCGGTCAAAGTAAGTATTTTTTGTACGACTGTACTTTCTCAGTCGCCCTTGACTAATTATTAGATCTATGCAAGTTTTTAATGAGGAGTCCTTTTTGTTTTCGTCTTAAATACAATTCTTCTACCAAACGCCTCGAATGTCATTCACAGATAATGGCAACCAACCAACCGTATCTCGTGCATCCGCAAAAGACTTTTTTGTTGTTGTGGAAATGTTTAGTTAAAAGCGCATAGTTATTGGTCTTGTAAAAGACGCATTTGAAAATGTTTTATTTAGAACTGTGTGTCAACTCATTTCATTCTCGTTTTTTGAGCTTCTTTGATACACCGCCATACACAGTGTTCTTTTGCATGCAAAGTCGCGGACTTGACCCAGTTGTTAATTACTTTATGGATAAAAGCCGACTAAATCGAGTTTTGTAATCTCCAATGCGCCTTTCGAGCAAAACGTTGTATTATTCTTCCTAGCACCAGTTGGTCTTGATAACTTGGAGGCAAGAAATCACGTTTTAGCTACGAAACAATTGAAAGATATCTGATCTAAATATCTGTAAAATTAAAGTTACCCGGTTTTTGACAAGCAGAGACTTTTCAAACGCTATCTTTAAACACCATCTCATGGTTTCCAACTGAAAAAGTATAACATCTTAATACGTTCTCTTGTTTAAGCTTTCGGTTGTTTCAGGCTTCAAAGTTTACTTGTCAAAGGCTGTAGACCGACAACTGAAAGCTTATGGGATTCTTTTTTGAAAAATCTTCAACCAGAGAACGATTTTGTTTTTGTTTTTTTTGCCCGGTTTCGACTATTCAATTGTAAATGGGAAAATGTATCCGAATATACTATCTTTTCTCAACTGATTTTCAAATAAGTATTCTGTTGTTGTGACTAACAAGAAAAACAACAGCTATAAATTGTAGTTCTGTTAAAAAAAAACCCCACCATCATGAAATTAAATGTGATATTTTTGGTAAAGTTGCATACATCCTCTACGAAAGCGAAGAACCACAAATGTTTGTGTGAGAAAGCTTGGAGTAGTTTTAAATGTTTGTAAGATCATAATCGTTGAAGGCTGGAATACGGTTGTGTTTGAATGGGCTCGCCAGTTAAATTTCTCTATTCCGTGTTTATCGTCCCGATAAAGCACTATTAAAAGTTGTCAAGAATAAAATGTTTTGTTTGTGTGGACTACGTCAGTTGACGATGTCACGAACTCTTCATGGAACAAAGTCATCTAGATTTAACAAGCATTGTACAGTTTTAAACATGGAAGACTTTTAAAGTAACCGTGATGTCACGAAGCTTTGTGTTGCAAATTTCTTGATCGTTAAGGGTTTATTTTAAATCCTACAAGAAACGAAGTAACTATTTATGGTAATAATGGTTTTCTGCCAATGGACATATAAATATTGAGTGTACATTTTGTTTGTTTTAGGCATTGCAGCAACAACTGAGAGCAGCCACGTATTCTCCTCTAACTCCGAAAACATCGACGGTAATTTTTGATTATTTTATTAGATGAACCTTGCGGTAAACCTCGCAATAATGTCGTATATAACTCTCATCCCGATACAAATATAATTGTTATACCTTGTGATCAGCGAATATTACTTGTTTTGGCAAAGTTAATCAAAACTTTTGGCAAGTGCTGAAATTGTTGTTTTAAAAGCCAGAGGCTACCAATTAGTTTAAAAGGCTATATTGCCAAGTTGATTACATACGAGGCCTGCGAGGCACTTATCTGATGATTTTGTCCCTAATTACCTAATTCTTTGTTCCTTAGCGATGTTCTGAAGACTTTTCGAACTAAACCCTCGGTTTTTTCCGACGACATAAGTTTAACAGTTTTGTTTAATCTGTCCTGTTGGCCGATTAGTATACCAACCATGGTCAACTAAGGAAATTTCAATATCATTGTAACGTTAAACTTTCGACTGTATTTTTATATAATTTTTGGCCTTATGTACGTCAGTGACCCAACCATTCTGAAAATTTTCTCTTAATTTATGCGTGCGCAAAGTTTAATTGCTGTTTGAAATACGAGAAACCCGAGTGTTTAGTTTTCAAAAATTTATATACGTGCTTTAGAAGTGGCACCATCTCTTTGCTTCACAAGTAAGCCTAAAGCTGTAGGAGATGAATTTTTCTTGAGAACTTATCTGTCTTAAGGTGTTAAAGTGCTTCATAATTGCAATGGCATGTTATCAGTCGAATGTAAGTAGTCTATTAGGCTGTTTTGTGTTCCATCACCAGCAAACTTTCGCACGAGTAAACCATTTTTTGATATTTTTCTTTTTATTTGGTAGAGAACGACAACAACACCGGCCTCTAAATCGCCATTAATGTTGACATTTGGAAATAAAGCAACTCCGCCGGAGCAAAGTTTAACTTATTTTGGATCAACTTTACCTCAAAATCTCCAGTTTTTATTATCAGTTCAGGATTCTAGTTTCATGTTTCCTGGTAAAGAGGAGGAAAGTACTGGCACTATGGAGAACGGCGAAAAACAAAGGGTAACGAGCGTTGACCGAAGGTTTATGGAGTTTATAATGGACGCAATCCAACGAGGTTGTATAACTGATGACTTTATTGATAGCGAGCTTCGCGAGTTAGCTCCTCTGGACTCGATGCAGAACGCTGGCGAAAATGAACTGGTGGAAATTCGCACAGAAAGCGATGAGAAATCGGAGGAATCGGTAGAAAAAGACAAAAATACGGAGAAACCAACGCCAGTAGAGGAGTCAGATAAAAATTTTGAAAAAAGTTTGTGCGGAAGTAATGACGTTAAGTCAGACGAGTACGAAGAAATGGACAGCTCTTCGCTATTAAAACGAAAATCTAATGAACAAGACAATCGAGGTACCACGCCGAAGTCTGCGAAACGAGTGCAGTTCAATGGTCATGACGATGTCTCCCCGGATACTTTGCGTGATTCTGAATCTTCAAAAAGCCTTCCAACGGAATTAACCGCGGAGGAAGATGTCAAGACTATTCCAGGTAAACCAACTGCTACCTGGGTAACGCTTAAGGAAGACATCGTTCAGTCTGAAGGTCAAGTCACCCCGAGTTCTACTACTGAAGATCCAGCAAGGAAATTCTCATCGTCTTTTACTAATAACCCTGAGAGTGTGAAGGAGGTTCAAGAAGATACCGAAAATTGTGAGGTTGCAGAGGAAGATCAATTCATGACTTATCTTAACAGTATCGAGCAGTCAGCTCTTATGTACAAGCTGCAGGTTGAGGAAGCTAAGATCGAAACTTTACTGACTTTAAAAAGAAAACTCGAGAACGCTTTTGAAGGAACTCCATTGGAACAAGTTCCATTCAGGTTTCGTGAAAAGTTGCACGATATTCTTCACCAAGTTGCTGAAGACCAAATGTCGAAGTACCGAGATTTAACAGCCGAAAGTGAGGCAGAATTAAATCGTAGCGAACGAGAGTTTATAACTCGACTTCAAGATGAACTAGATAGAGTTACACTCGAAAATGGTGAGATCAAACAGAAACTTGAAAGTCTAATGGCAAACGAAACGGAGTATTCCGAGTTGAGGGCGAGGACAAAAGAGCTTGAAGACGATTTGTTTGCAATGAAAAGTAATTATCAATACAAAAACGGGGAGAGCGAGTTTTTAGCTGAAAAAATTTCTTGTCTTGACAAGGAGATTCTAGGTATGCGAGTTGAATATGAGCAGCAGCTTCAAGATCTGAGAAAGGAGAATGTGGAGTTACAAGAAATCTGTATTGAACTGGGGAATGAAAACAGAATGTTTCCACATAATGTCGGAGTTATAAGCAATAGGGATTCAGATGCATCGGTTGTTAGCCCTAGGTTGTTATCGGCGCGAGGTACGAGTGGATACCACATTATAAGAGAAGAGGAGTATTTGAATCTTAACGGGGAACTAGAGAACTTGCGGGTGCGGTTAGAGGAATCAGAGAAACAACTAAGATCATTAACCGTTGCCTCTGATGCTGACCAAGCAGTAATTAGAAGCTTCGAAGGTAAAGTTCAAGACATGGAAGGAACTCTTGCGCACGCGCAGGAGAATCACAGCAGCGCACTTTCAGAGCTACATGAAAGTCAACTGCAGCTTGCTTCGACGAGAGCCCTTCTATCTGGGTACAAGGAAGAAGTTGAAGCAATGCGAAGGGAAAACAAGTTGTTGAAATCCAGCTTAGAAATGTCAGAGAACGAAGTGAAGTATCAACATAACAAACTTAGAAAACGGACCGAACCATGGAAGCAAAACAAGAGAGAAATATGGCGTGAGATACGGGAACTAGAAAACATTTTGAAAGATGTCCATAAAGAGAAAAAGAACATTGAGAAAAAATATGTTCATTTTAAAAATGAAAACGAATACTTGAACGAATCTTTAAAGGAATTGAACCAATCATTTAATTCAAGGAACAGCTCACTCACGGACAGTCCACCTCGAAGCAGTAGCTGTAGTCCTGAATCCCGAAAGAGTACCCTATCACCAAATTACACAGAGAAAGCAGGTCTGACTGAATCTGGTCGGCAAACAACCTCTGTGTCACCCTGGAGGAAAAGCTTTGTAGACGATACTTCTGACACGAGTCCTATTGAGGACAAAAACAACAATGAGAAAAATCGAAGGTGAGTTTGGTGATGCTGGCGTTATTAATCCGCGCGTTCATGCACGCCTGTATCCACGTGTATGTGTGTATCAATGGGGAAGGCAGTTCTTCCGTTTCTATAGAATGAGCGTTATTATAAAGCAGATATATCGTGCGTTCTGATTGGCTATGAAATGATGCTTTCGAAATAATTATGAGTAAAGTGTATCTTTATACGTCATCCTCGGATTTATTGGCTGTTTATGCGTTTATTTTATAAAGAAATATATAACTTGCTTGCTTGCTCTGTTTTATTTTAATAGAAACATTTTGTGTGTTTTTTAGTTTACTCGAACTTACTTGCCGACTGAGCCAAGGTCGCACACATAATGCCGTAGACCAGCAACACTTTGGTTATTCCCCATTCCATTTAATAAACAATCGAACACAAAACTACTTAATTACTCATTACCCCTTTGTAAGTATAAATGGATATTTGGAAATGGGCATCACGTGATTGGCACTGACCGATAGCTTCGCGCTTTAGAGTGAACGTTGTTGAATCAAGAATCACTCTTATAAGCCTTTTGTCTCAAACCTTTCTTCTAGTTCGTTTAATATGACTAAATTCTTATTGCCTGATGCAAGATTAAGAGCCAACTCTTAGTTGTTACGTTATTGTGTTTCAGGACCATATCAAACATCAATAATAATAAAGGTCTGGACATCTCGTCGTTGGAGAAAAGTACAGGGGATCTTTCTGACGAGGTATGAGTTTAAAAATGCTGTTGTTGTAATCAGGCATAGTAACACTTTTAAAAAAAACTAGTAAGGCGAGTTGACTCTGGTTAAAAATGTTTGTCTTTAAGGTCACTTCAGTGACCTTCCTCAGTAAGACTGAATAATTGAGACTTGGCAAGCTAAAATAATTGAAAAGCAATAACAAAAATTCATGAAAATGTTAGTTAAAATTCTTTAAAAAGGTATGAGTTTGTAATAATTTCCTTTGTTACTATGGCTGAAATTGATGGTTGAAACAGTTGCAAAGATTCTTAGAAAAGCATCCTCAAAATTACCAACTGGCAGTTTGGGGAAAACCTTTCTCCTCAAGGAAATCGTACACTAAATAACATTTTTGTTTTCAAGTAAAACTTGTTATAAATTTGTGTCCATATCAGCAGCTCAAATTTGATAATCCTGTACATAAGGGAAGAAGTCAAAACAATGGTATTTTTAAGGAACCCAATTTTGTCAGGGGAGGTGGTGGGTGGCGGCACATACCCCCTACCCCACCCCTCCACTTTTTCAGAGCTCAATTTCTCAAAACCTGATTTAGGGGTATTGGTTTTTATTGTATTATAGACTCCTCTGATAATTTCCACAGTTTGAAATTCTCGCGCGCCGCCATCTTGAAATGTGACGTGTTGTGTTTGCAGTGCCAGTCTCTACTCCCGTTCACTACAAGACAAAATGAACAAGAGGTGGTCTGGCACCGCAACAATAACACGTCACATTTCAAAATGGAGAAATTTAAACCGTAGAAATGATGAAACTAAATTGCATGGCGCTAGATTTATGTACAGGATTATGAAAATTGGAGCTGCTGATATGGACAAAGACTTGACAAAAGTTTTACTTGCCACCAAGAATGTTATACAGTGAAGGATTCGATTCCTTTAAGCACTCTGGCCGCCTCTTCCTTCGTAAAACAACTACTTCGCTTATGGTTCTTCACAACTGAAAATTTACTAATTTGTTAGTTTACTCGCTGGACTATTAAGCGGAAACATAAAAACTAGAACGTTCTGCGAAAGTCAAACCAATTTTCCCTTATATTCTTTCTACCATGTCAAACCTTTTAGTTTTGTCGTTCTGACCTTTTTCTTGTTTTTTTTTTCTTGTTTTTTTTTCTCCAGTGTGAGTTTACGCTAATGAATATTTTCGCTTTCAGCTTCAGAGTCTGCGAATTCATGTAGGGAGCCTGGAGGCAGAGAAAGCAGCAATCCTAAAGGAACTTGAGACTATCCGCTCCCCAAGAGGCCCCTCTTAATCACGTGATGCGAAGGAACTGTACTTGTGGAACGGATAGAACGATTGCTTGGAAGTTGATGCACAGGACCATCTCCTAATCCATACCATTCATTAGAAGATCCATTATTTTTGTGGTATGGACCGATATATAAGAGAACGATAACCTAAGGACCATCTCCTAATCGATACCAATCATTAATTGCGGATTCATTATGTTTGTGGTATGGACAGATATAAAAGAACGACAGCCGGAAGACCATCTCCTAATCCACACCATTTATTCATTGATTCATTATATTTGTGGTATGGACAGATATTAGAGAACGATACCCTGAAGACCATCTCCTAGTCGATACCAATCATTAATTGCGGATTCATTATGTTTGTGGTATGGACAGATATAGAAGAACGATAGCCTGAAGACCATCTCCTAATCCACACCATTTATTCATTGATTCATTATATTTGTGGTATGAACAGATATAAAAGAACGATAGCCTGAAGACCATCTCCTAATCGATACCAATCATTAATTGCGGATTCATTATGTTTGTGGTATGGACAGATATAGAAGAACGATAGCCTGAAGACCATGTCCTAATCCACACCATTTATTCATTGATTCATTATATTTATAGTATGGACAGATATAAGAGAACGATAGCCTGAGGACCATCTCCTAATCCACACCATTTATTCATTGATTCATTATATTTATAGTATGGACAGATATATAAAAGAAAACTAGTCTGACTGTCGATGGGGCCATCAGTGACCAGGCCATCAAAGGGCATGGGCTTTGTTAGCTCGGTTGGTTTGGCGCCATTCTGTCGTGCGGGACGACCGGGTTCAATTCCCGGTCCCGGACCAACACAACAGACCATAACAGACATAACAGTTTTTCAATTCCCATAACTTATATCCATGATATTTTGAAAAGTCAGTTAGGACAATTTAAACTCGTGATAAAGAGTTTTTGTGGTGGTTGATCAAGTTAAGTAAGTTACGAATTCTCATCACTAATCATTTAAAGTATTCATTGATATACAGTAAGAAGATTTTAGGTGTCGACAGACGCTGCAAGAGTTAAGGCGGGAGTACACCTAAACTTTTGTTGGATAGTGAGGAAGTTGAAAAAGAAATTTGAATAAGAAGAATATCGAGTAAAATCAGCAAACTGTCCCTCCTGGCACGGGACTAGTACAGCTTTGGTTTGAAGACGGTTTGGCGAATTTACATCAAATATTAACTTCAAAATTAATTTTTAAACTTCCCAAAAAATCACCAAATTCAAAATTCTCTTTGAAACTACCAATTTTCAAGAAAAAAAAATACAACTCAAAAAATTCATCCAAAAAATTTTAAAATATTCATGCTGACTCTCTGTTTTCAGCAAAGCGATTTTGTAGATGCAAACCCTGGACGGAGAATTAGGTGTACTCCCGCCTTAAAGGGTTCTTTGATAACTAAGTATTTTAATCGAAAATTCTTAATTTTGAACATTTGCGATTAATTGCCTATTATCGCTGATCAAAGCAGCAAAAACAGAAAATATAACATAGTTATTCTATGAAATAAAGCGGTTTCGTATTCTAAATTCCTGACGGAAATTAAACCAGTGAATCGATAAGATAATCAGTGTTACCCGATCTATATGTAACGGGGATTTTCATTGGGGTTAGGTAGTCCCTCCTAAGACCTGACTGTAATTTTCGTCGAGAGAGTAGCCGATTTCCCAAACTACAATCCCAAACATTCTGTAACAGCCATGGTCAGAGCAGGGAACGCACGTTATAATTCTAGCAATAGCTAGTTTTAAAATAATAGGTAATTAAGTTCGATGCCTAAAGTGTATATATATATATATATATATATAGACATGGAAAATCCGACAAATAAAATAACGTTTCTTAGAATGTTTTTGCAATTTTATTTGGTATTCGAACTAAAAATGTTTTTGTCGGAAGACCTAATCCGCTGTTTACGTAACAGTCTTTCACGTGGCTGTGAATTAGGTAAAGCCACCGAGAGACGCATTATGATAAACAAATAGGTCCATTGTTTATGTTTTTTTTAACGTTTTTAGCAACATATTATTTTCCGTTTCATAGTTTTCCGAAGGATAAAAAATTGCAAAATGTATAAAACTTTAAGACATCCTGCCTCAAAAAAAAAAACGGTTGAGATTCGATGCTTGCCTTTCCACAGGCTTAGAAGTGTTTCTCGATTTCATTTTCTGAAAGACGAAGCACTGATAACGCAGTATTTTTGTACAAATTACATTATCACTGCTATGATAACCAAGTCCAGATCACGTGACTGATCTTCCGCTCACGTGACTGATCAGTCGACTAGGTCTATCGTTTCAACTTTCTAATTTTCTCAACTTAAGGGGAATCTCTCAAAGTCACATCAATATTTGGTCAAAATTTTGTCCGTGCCCTACTGTGTTGATAAAATGAGTAAAAAACAGCCACATAACTCAAAAACTAAAAGAAAATGAGGTTGAAAAGCAGAGTTTTACCTTTTTTTCTCAACCGGAAGTGTTGTTCTGCTTCGATGATACACGTGACCTATGACGTAGACATGAGAACCCAAGTGCACAAGTTTGAAGGACATGAGTGCAGGCCAAATCCGCTTTCACAGTGTTTAAGCCTTACGCCGATGAACCATGATTTAAAATAGTTAAAAGAGTTTCGCAAGCAAGTAATTCTCATTTCTACGTCACTTCCGATTTGCTAAGGCGATCAAACTTTCAATCAAGAACGTTAGCTTTTTATCGTTGTTGTGGCAAATTGAACATTACAAATACATCAAGACTTCTAAAAAGGTCATTTTTATGGTACAAATAACATTTTTCAGGGAACATTATTAGAAGCGCTTGAGAGATTCCCTTTAAAGATGCAGTGGTTTCTTTTGAATAGTTTTGATTAAGAACACGCCGTGTTATGTTTGACCATGCAGAAACAAGGGAACGCCGATTGAGAAATATACATACAGATAAATATTCCAAAAAACGTGTAAAAAGATATTTTTTAAAACTTTAAAATAGGAAGAACTTAAAATTCAAGAAATACTAATCTAATAAAAAATTGAAATTTGAAAAATAAAAAAAAAAACTTTTCGACATTGGGAAACGCCGTTATCAATTTTAAAAATGTGAACTAATTGATATTCACGCAGAAAGATAACAATAGATTGTTCAATTGAGATATTCCCGAGGGCCAAAGACCCGAGGAAAAATCGCAGTTTAGTTTTGCGCAAATAGAGTCTGACTGCGATCGATTTGATATCTTTTTTCTAAAAATTTTAAAAAATTTATTTATTAGATGTATCCTAACGGGGCCTCGAAAAATACTGCCCGAGCAGCAGCAGGTCACATTAGGTTATGTAAGAATATTTCCCAGGTCACACTAGGTTATGTAAGAATATTTGCAAACGTTCTTTCTCCAGGCTCTCTATCCTTGCCCGAGAATAGAAGCAGTTACAAACAAATGCTTTTCTCAAAGGTCATGAAGAAAAAATCAGGGGCAAAAGAATTTAGAACATTTTTTCGGACCAGTCTGAAACCATTCTTTCTGTATAATTTTAGAGCTGCAGTTCGACTATTGTTTGTAGTGAGAATTATTTTTTCAATACCCTCTTGTTTTGTGAAGCTGAATATTCCTTCTAGGAGCTTTTGAGCCACACCCAAACGACGGAAACGTGAAGATACTGACAATCTCTGCAACTCTACTTGGCCTGGCTCCAGGTTATCATTGAGAACGACTCCAACCATTCCAACAACTTTTCCTTTGTGTTTAGCCACAAACATATGAGAGTGTTTGCGGCTCATGTAATATTTTTCAATGTTTGAGAGGTCTGTTTTCAAGGCATCAGTTATGAGTTTGTTTATAGTAGAGTGCACGAAATGCAACAGGCAAGCCACTAAAACTAAACAAAGAACAGCAAATAATAGGAGAACACATGAATGAATCGTGATCGCGGCCGTAACAACAGCAGCCCCGAACCATGGTGCATATATTAGGAGTCTTCGCGAAACAAGCCATAACATGGGCTTCAAAACCTCCATTACCCCATCTACAAAGAGCTCTCTGCAAGCCGAACTATCGGCGGGCTCGAAAGAATGGATTGTAATTTCTTCCTTAAGCGCTGTGGATTCCTCCTTGTTTTTGTGACCTTCTGGACGCCGCATTATCTGGAACGTTAAGGACGGAAATGTGAGTAACATTATAATCAAGACTGGTGCAAAAATTTATCAGCTTGGATAAATATTGTGGAAGAACTGTTCTTGGTGTCACAAACTTCTTTTTCTCAGAAGAAAAGACTTCTGAGTCCCTGACGGGAATCGAACCCGCAACCCTACGATTACCGGTCAGACGCTTCACCCAATGAGCTACAGGAACCCACATGAAGAACAGGTCATTATTTAAATCGCTTAAAATACTTATTGAAATTGTTAAAGGCTGATTTGTGATTAAAACTTAAAACTCAGAAACGTTTTCGACTAAAATGTCATCATCAGGAGTATATGAATAGATCACTCAGCAAGATTTTTACTTTTGTTTCTTGCGTGCCTGCTTTTCAACGAAGATCTCTAGATCTTAATATACATATTACCAGCAGTTTGCAATGTTTGCCAAAAACGGGTCAGCTTTAAATATGGCGAGATAGGTAGCGCAGCAGTTAAGCCAATTTTAATTTGCAGCAAGACAAAGAGTTCAATTAACGTTCTTACTCTCAAATAAAACTTTTGTTAAGTCTGCTTCCATAATTGCAGTAGAAATTTGTTAATTCTGTACAAAAATCTAACGCCAAGCAATTTAGTTTGGTTTAAATTTGCCGCGCTCCGCCATTTTGAAATGTGACGTGTTTCAGCTGCAGTGCCAGACCCCCATTCGTTCGTTGCTACTGATTTCATTGAGAGTATAGTAGAGACTGGCACTGCAACCGAAATACGTTACATTTCAAAATTGCTGCACACGGAAACTCTCATACCTTGGTATTTTTTAGACTATATTTTCATACGTTGCGACGAGCATCCCCGATGTACTTGCCCCCCTGACCCTCTCACCACCTCCCCCGGTGCCTGGAACTGGAAGTAGAGAGAGGTTTTACAGAACGTTTGCTTTGACTCCCCCACCCCACCCCCACTCAGCAAATCAGGCATCGCAATTGCTTGCTTTCGTGTTGCGTGACGTTTTTGAGTAATTTGAGATTTCTTGCCTTAGGAGCTGACTGACTCGTGGAAACACCATTTACATTTTAGAAGTAAACTCCTTGTTGTAACATTGCTTTAACAGCAGTCCCTAACCGGTAAGGAATGCCTTTATTCTTTCCAGCATTGTTCTTCGAATCTAAAACTCAGTAACTGAGTACATCTTTTGGAACAACAAACCTTACGAGAACCCGAAGGCGCTCTTTAACCTCAGATCAAAACCTAAGAAACCAATAGAATCAAGGTGTGAATTTTAAATTTACGTATTTGAGTGTCCACTGAAGGATTTCAACTTCATGTGAGAAACAAGCTATCATCAGAAGTTGACATAATTTGTTGTACAACTGACGATGACTTACGGAGCCAAAGGAATTTTGTTTGTGCGTTCCGGCTGTGCGTGTTGTTGAGAACGCACACCGTGTATGTAACTTTATACGACTTCTATACACTGAAAAAAACAAGTTTTAACGAAATTTGAGGAGCAATTGCTCAAAATCCTTAGTCTTATTTAGGACATTTATTACCCTTTAAGTCCTTTGGAAGTGACGCGTAGCTATGTATTCGATCGAGGTTTTGAAGGACACTTTCCTACCGATAAGCATCCGGCAGACATCTGTGTTGTGCCTAAAGGTCACGTTCTATTCTTCATTTTGGCCTAATTTTGAGGAAAGAAACATAATCTCTTTCTTATTCAACGAAATGATAAACCAAGTTGAAATTTTATATTGTTCTTTAAGGTTCTAACTCAGTTCATTCCGAAAGTAAATCAATCAATTTTTCAATCTAAAGTTCAAACTAGTTGTTGAAACCCTATATAGTTACCTTTCATTTTCCTTGTCTTTTAAAAGCATTAAATGTTAGGTGTTATACATTCGAATTTTTTTGTGTTACCAGCTCATTGTTTTTGTTTATATGTGATAAGCGACCAATATTGGAAATTTATTGCAATAACTCTTACCTCTAACTATTATCCAAGTCTACCTCAACTGGGTTCACTGTATATACCTGCAACTCTGGCTAGAGGGAAGCAGAGAGCAGCGTAACTGAACTTTCACTACCGCTTGTTTGTTTGCTCAGTTTGTACGTGTAGGTATATGATGAAATTGAATATAATAACCGATAGTATTTCATTGGTTTATATTATTACGATCTACGTATATTTACTGTCTAGACACACACTCAAAAACGATGAGTCTGCCACTATATTTTCTTGACGTGTATATTTTTCCAAACAGATTTCACTTTCTTTTTTATTGGTAATGTATTGTTGATTCAATGGTTAACATTTTCACCAGCTCGCGCGTTTACTGTCAAGACATACACTCATAAGCGATGAGTTGTTGTTGTGACAATGACATGATCACCCAAGCCTGCCTATGTTTCGTTCCTACTGTAACATGACTTTCTAACTATATTCCTCTGGTTAACCTTTTGAAACCTCTTACATTGACAGTCTAGACATACATTCAAGAACGATGGGCTGTTGTCTGTTGAATACCTTACTTATGTTTCGCTAGCTAAAGTGTTTATATGCATGGCTTGTGGCCAACACGCTTTGTTGATTTCGCTATCACTCAAAAGCTTTGAAAAGTCCTCTTCCCTCTTTGACCACGCTCACTGATTTTGAATTCGCAAAAGGAAGATTGACGAGGAATGACAAGCAAAAAGAAGACAATTTCGGTTATGCGAACATAAGTCTATTCGACTTTGCGTTTACAAGAGAAACTATAATTAAATGAACTGGCAGAAAGAGTTGATGCTTTCTGACATGCATGACGTCACAGGCCGTTCTGGAATCCAGACTCATTTCTGTCGCAACTCACGGTCAACTTTGTTTGGCGTTGCCAGCGCAGCAACTTTGAAGCTCGATGTTGAAGCAAAAAAAAAAATTATTTTTGAAATCCTTGTTGTTTACTCAACACAGAGGTTTAATAAACACAAAAATCCTGTAGGCTGTATAGACGTTTTGACATTGTAGTCTTTTCAAATCGAGGACCTGCCGTGACGAGACGGTTAGCGTATTAAACTCGTAACTCGAGGGTTGCGTTGTGAGTACAAACCCCGGCCAGACAACTGTGTTTTTTCTTTTTGGGCAATACAACTCAGTGTCAATCCAATCCCCCCCCCCTAAAAAAGAACTTTTCCAGTAAGAATATAGAGTTGCTTTAGTCTTTTACTTTGCTTATGCTGTCTCGTTGCTGGGCAGATTCTCAACACTTGCCATTTAGCTGCGTAGTCATTGCAGTGGGGAGGGGGTGATGTAGGAGACAAAAATTAAAAAAGAACAAACGAAAGAAGGTGGGGACTACTTTCATTTGTTAACCCTCTCCTTCTGAAGCGTTCCCCGTTTGGGGGGGGG
>JAOBRD020524819.1:0-16921 GCA_027575215.2 Hydrozoanthus sils | reverse complement strand
CCGCTGGCCACTTGAAAGTTCAGCAACTTTAAGTTTGGAGCTGGTGGCAGCGGTCACTAAGCCAACGTTTGTGAACTCTTGAATGTCGTCTTTACCAGGTAATGTTCCAAAAGCGAGTTCATAGGATGTGATTTTTGTCTCCAGTTCTGTGAAATTCCTCCACGTTGCTCTCAAGACGGAACTTTCCGTTTGCACGTCAATATCGTTACCAGGCTTTCCATCCTGGACGTAACCTGGCCGAGGTGGAGTTGTATCTACTAAGAGGCCATTCGACCAATAAAACGCATGATTACCGGCCTTATCGACAATTTTCAAACAGGCGTAGTAGTGTGTGCCCGATTGAAGTTTGATGCCAGACAAAATATGATAACTAAGGCCACTTGGAACCAGTTCCAGAGGGCTGACGTCACACACTTCTGACTTTGGTTTATCCGTTAGTCCAGTGTACACCCGATCCACGCCCGAGAAGTCAGTGAAACCGTACCAGTGTACCCGGTAAATGAACGAGTAGCCCTGGTACTCAGTATCAGTTGCTCCCCAGCCATCGAGAACAACTCCATTCTTGGGGGGTTCAAAGTCAGCAAACAAAGCCTTGGAAGAAGCAATTGTAAACAAATTTGCACTGTTTATGATCCACACGCTGATGTAATACTTACGACCATTTTCGAGTAGAGATGGGCGCGAGCTGGTCCAATTTACTTGAATCAGGGACACGGAATAGGGAAGATTAATTGCTTGAAAACTGATGACGTCATCGGCTCCGGGATAACTTCCGACTCCAACTTTATAAGTAACTATTTTTGCAAGATCGTCCTCTACTTCGAAGTGCGCACGAAATGTAAGTGTCTTGTCGCTCAAGTATTTTAGTACTTCATTTGAATATCCGTGTTGCACATGCTTTACTATTGGTGGACTGCTGTCCACAATGTATGTATTACTGAGCCCACGTGATGTCTTTCCTGCTCTGTCCCTTGCTTCGATTACAACAGAGTATATTCCATCTTCCATGTTAATTTGCCTGCCAGTATATCTGCAAAAAACAGCAAACTGTGGTGTTAATGAAAACAAAAACATTGGTTAAAACAGTTATAACGACACTAAAAACATTATTGATGATATTAATACCAATAATGATAAAAAAATAACAATGGTCGAGATTCTACTGGACGGCTACTCAATGCCAGACGCTCTAAAGTTACATTTAAATCGTGACGCAAACTATGAGAAAACTAATTGTAAACGTGGTTTACTATCAAACAAAATTTGTATTAATAACAACAATGTTACACATGTTAGATCAAAAAGACTATAGCCGAGTAGATAAATTGTATGCTCTTTTAGATGTTTATTTCCCAACTTACCTCACTTTTCCTGATTCCTTAAATGGCTGAAGCAAATCGTCACTTTTCATGGAGAGTACAGATATACCAAAGCCGCTGATTCCCGAATGTTTGTCGTAAAATGAGTCATTTCGGCATTGTCTGTCGTCAATAATGTTCCCTGGACGCTTCTGGTCTGCTAAGCACCAATCCCATCTAGCCCACACGGCCGTATTTATCCATTGATAAAAAACAGGGGGACCCTGAAAACCAGTCTTGACAGTTCCTGCGTGAGGAGGGACAAAGTCCACCAAAGCCCCGTTGCTGGTACCATTGACACACATCTTGACACCATTACAACCCATAACTATGACATGGTATGTCTGACCACTGACCATCAGAACACCTGAAAGTTAAATAACGTTTAAGAGGTAAGCTTAAAAGCAAACAAGAAGAAAACGAAAAAGAGTTTATTGAAATTTTTCAAAAGCTTTCAAATTTCAGTCTAAAGCGTTTTAGATTTAATATTATACAAATTATTCAGCTCTTTTTCTACAGCAAAGAAAAAAGACCAATAAATAGCCCAGGCTTTGTCTTTTAAGAATGTTTCTCTGTCAGCTCAAACAACAACAAAATGGTTGGAAAAAACACGGGAATACTTTCTTTTGCTCACCAATATATACAATTTATCTTTTTCGGATATTTCAAGTGTTAGGGTTGCGTCAAGAGTTACTCCTTATTGATTTGACAAAGGACAGGTTTCTATACGGTAACTCTTTCTCTCTGACAGGGGTTCGGGATTGATCGACAAGGTCCTTGCTGAGTTTACGAGAAAAACAAACTAAAAACGCATTGACGCTTCAATTTTTACATTAAGTAACATCGTTCATGCAATGCATATATATTTTTATGTATACCACTTATAGTTGTCTTTGTTTTACGTCCGACAGACTTCAGTTCCCTCACATCTGTCGTTCCAGGCTCGGACCCAAGCCCTACCCAATACTCTACAATACCGCTTTCAGCATCGGCGAAAGCCTGTTCCCAGTGCGAACTAAAGAGATATCGTTCACTAGTGTAGTTTTTATCTCTCCCTTCAAGTCCGTCCTTTATGAGCTCACGAGCAACAACTGGAGGGGTTGTGTCAATCAGGATCCCGTCAGAGGTAATCTGCAATTAAGGTCAGAAAATTTATACTTGTTATTGAATCGTATAACAGTTATAACGACCGCGACTGAAGTATGTAAAGGTTTTTTAAATAAAAGCGCAACTATCTCATTTTAAAGAATCTCAAGGCTACCAAAAGTCAGGCGGACGTCGGTTTCCTCATAACTCCAGCCATAAACCTGCTCTATTACTTAGTATAATTAACCACTTACCGTCCTCTTGATACCTGCCCCATTCATCAACCTAACGGTCACGTGGTATCTTCTTCTCGGCCGGATAGTGACATCATTCAGTTTTAAGAAGGTGTATCCATCTTCAGTGAGGCTAAGATTGAGGAATGACGCGCTTTGAAAAGCTCTAACGTCATCACCACCAGGATAAGTTGCGACACCAATTAGTTGATCCTAGGATGAGACAAGACCAGCCTGATAAGGAGTTGAGCATAATATTGACAAAAGTGATGAAGATATTGATAATGGTATAATGATCGGATAAAACAACATCAGTAGAAACAACAAACTATTTTCTAGTTTCGTTTTGCTTTCTGGCATTTTCGCTAACGGAGATCGCGGTCCAAATCAAGACAAATTAACTAAGCAAAAGCATAAGCAAATTCAAATGACATAAATGCAAAACACGTGCGTATTTCAACACATCTACACGCATCACGTATTTTGTTTTTTACCCTTAAATAAAAAGTAGCAAATAAGACCAAAGACCAAGCGCTTTTGAAACAAAAGAAATGAAACATTACCTTGATTCCACTTTCTTCATCTTTGCATTGCCATTTAGCTTGTATGCTTGTGAGTTGTCTGACAAAGTCTACATCTTCTCTTTCGTTCTCACTAGTCACGTCCATTACTCTTCCACTGCAAACCGGTGCCGTTCCGTCAGCCTTAAACCCATCTGATTGGATAACAGCCTGCAGGCCAGCAGCATTTGTACCTCGAAGAACAACCTTATATGGTTTACCTGCCACAAGACTTAATTTGTCTACCATAGGGGTTCTCTGTGTCAGCGGTACAAGTACAAAAGGTGTGACGTCAACACCAGTATCCTTAGCAACTATCTTCCACTCATATTTGGCCATGGGACTCTCGAGATCAGTAAAAGGTTGGTACTTGGCTCGGACGCGTCTAGTGGATGGTAGATAATCGGCATCTTCATTTCCTGCACCATCTTGCAGGTAGACTGGATTAGGAGGGGTTGTATCTACAACTATCCCATCACTACACATCACGGACCTCAAGCCAATCGCGTTCATGACAATAACACGTGTATAATATTTACGGCCATGCTATGGAAAGATAAAAAGGGTTTGTATGTTGCGGTTCTTTTGTTAGATTCTTCGTGTAATAGATAGAGAGGCCAAAGATTAAAAATTAACCGTTTCGTTCTTATTTAGGAACTAAATCAACTGTCATCAATTGAAATAAAAGATAGTAAAAAAAATATGAAATAGGCAAAAAAAAAAGGATATTAGTAACAAGTTGCTAAGAATATAGTATTGTAAAGATTCAATAGAGCATTGGTTAATAAATTGAGAATTTATATATGTTTCCTGCGGAACATAATGGAAAAACATCAATGGGAGAAAACGTTAAAACAGACCTAGGTACAATGCTGTTACCTGTAGGGTTAAGCCAGATGTTTGTATTGAAGGCGAGTCACCAAGAGACAACAGCCCAGTAACATCAGCTTCCTTATCGTTAAGAGTGCAATTCGCGGCTGATGACACTCCCCATTTGACGCTGACAACATCAGCCAGGCCTCCTTTCACGGCGTAGTTCATACCCAGGGCATACGCGTCGGATTGATAATCAGCGTCCTTACCAACCGTCACACCATCGTAGACATAAAGGATTTGAGGAGCTGGAAGTTTTGATAGAACGGAAAACATCAATAGACGAAATTTATACCATCGAAAAACGGTTAATAATCTTCTAACCTATCAATATTTGTATTATGGCCAGAGGCCAAGGGCCTTTAAAACTCTAAGACAATGTTTCGTTTCATGATCATTATAAATAAATAAATAAAAGTACTCCCTCCTCACCCAGTATAATACCTCAACAATCGAGATGTATTGACATTTGTTCCAAAAGCGTTTAGGTAATCGAAGAGCGGTTGAGATTTAGTTCAATTCATAAGCTCACGGTCGCAATCAATGATGAAGCAGACAAAAAAGCCTAGGATCTTGCAAGTGGATAGTCGAGGATAAACCAAGCGGAGTAACAGGCTTTTTGCTTCAAAGTTCAGCACACAAACTTCTTGAGTTACACAGATAAGGCTGTATGAAGAGTTATGAAGGAGTAGTATAGTAGGGACAGAATTAACCCTCCCCCCCCCCAATGTTGCGGAGCCAATGAAGAGCACGCATGAACTATCTGTTTTGTTCTCAAAACTCATGAATAATAATTCGTATGTGCTCCTCAATGGCTTATCATCTATTCATGAGTTTCGAAAACAAAATTAATATTTTAAGCGTGCTCCGCACTGGCTCCGCAAAAGAGGGAGTTATTCAGTCCCTACTATACTACTTAAAAGAGAGAGTGCGAGGCCAATCACAAATACATACCTCTCCGTTTAGCATTAAACTTAGGACACAAAGCGGGCTGACTGTCCATTCCCTGCTCGTTAGTGGCAACAATACTGACATACACGTCCCGTCCGTGCATGATATCAATGTTTGGTACTGAAAAACTCTGCGCCGTTCCCGTGTTTGTAGAAAAGTCGTCTCCAGAAGCCTCTATTGATCCAATGCGAACCCAGTAGGAGCCTAGAAAAGAAGGAAAGGAAAAGCGTAAGCAAAAAGCCGAATGAACAATAAACATAATATAATGTATAACTCACCTAGATGTTTTAAATACAAGAAGATGATTCTGAGTGCTATGGTGTAGGTTAAACATAGTTCGATAGATCTACTGAGGATTTATACAAGTTTTTGTTGTTTTCAAAAGGTTAACGAAGATTTTGATAACAACAATTCTTAAAATGAAGTTGCTGACGCAAACCTCGTTAAAGCTCTATACTCTCGAAAATTTTCTTGTAATCTAGTAGGTACTTAATGATTTTCACAAGCTAGTATTACATTAAAACAAAGCGCAGGTCCACTGACCTATCCGTGTGTCCTCCTGAAATCCGTGCCACTGGACGAAGTATTTCTTATCACCAGCCTGCCTTGCGGTGCATGACCCGGCTATGGGCGGAGTACGATCAATGCTCTGCAGTATTAATTAAACATTAGTAAAGTATCCTAAAGTTGTAAACCAATGTTTCATTATAAGGTGCAACTATTTGCTAGGTTTCGAAAATCCTTTGTTAGACCGTTTAAATCGGAAATAGCTTTCGTTTTGTGTCCGTCTGTTTAAGAATATAAAAATTCTATGAGAATATGCCAAGAAACTAAACAAGTCTGACACGTTTTAACATGAAAACAGTCTCACACTGGATCAATTTAACCTGATCCTGAACGCACAGATCCTTTGGAGCTCCACCCCGCCCTTCATTAGATATTATAACAACTTTTTTAATTTGTAGCCAATTTGACAGAGCTACAGCTGCAACTACCAATCAGAAGTTAACTGGCTGGCCTTCACAGGCAGAGGTAAGCTAAGTGCGGTCATACCCCTTTCCTGTTAATCTTTAACAAATAGAAGCCAGTTCAAAATAAATATTAATTACATAGCGAGACCAGTCTTCCATAACAACCAAATGATAAACTTTCATAATCTACCATTGAAAATAAAACACACTAAAACCATAATTAAGCAAGTAAGTAGACAAATAAATGAACAAACAAAAAAACTGAATGAATAAAAGATAAATGAAAAGAAATAAAATAAATCATTGGACGAATGAATGAGTGAATGAATGAATAAAGTTATTCAGAGTTACCTGTTTACAGTTGGAGAATAGAGTACGGTCGATTGTCCTAGCTCGCCACCACCACTCGGCCAGAGTTTTCTTACTGCACCATCTGAGACGTACAAGTGATTACACAATGAAGAGTATGGGATAGAACGTAACAACCATCACCATAATTACTGCTAAAGCTAAATCCTTTCTCGAGCCTACTGGCCCATTAGGTCGGCACTTATCTCCGGTTTCCGTAGCGTTAAGCTGATAAGAGTCTTTGACTCCCCCTGGACAGGACACTAATCTATCGCAGGTTAGCTCCCATCAGAACTGGTAATCACTTATACAGCTGAGTCGACTGGAACAAAGTCGGGGAAAGTGTCTTGTTCAAGGACACAACACAGTGATCTGACCGGGGCTCGAACTCGCGACCTTAGGATTACGAGCCGAACACGTTAACCGCTCGGCCACTGCGCCGCCGACAATTACTGCAGTTTTTGAACATTCTCGTCCGTGCTTACATAGAAATGTCTTTACATTTAACAGCATGCCAACATTTGAAATGTGATTCAAGCAGGCGGCCATTTAGTTATTCTCTTGTCTACATTCAGTTTTGTCCTGCTAGCCTCGTTCTTGAGCTAAACTTTCAAAAGAATATTTCACTCAAAGCGAGGCTAGCTAGTAGGATATAAACAATATAATATTTAATTAAGTCGCCGCCATTAATGGATAGGGTCTGTGACATTCTAATTATCTTACTTTTAACAGCCAACAGTAATTTGGTATGCTCTGACCCAAAATTATTTTAATCTTATTGTTGATATCATTATTATTGTATTACTCGTTAAACTCGTTAAACACACAGAGAAAGAATATTCACCTTATTCTAATACTGCAGCCAAGTATCTTGCATTTTATTTTGATGCAAAGTCTAAAACGATACCACAGCCAAACACGAATTGACAAAGGTGTCATTTGCATCTTCAGTTCAAGGCACGCCTTTAACGGCCATCTGTCAATCTTGATGCTCAGCTCTAAAACCAAAAACATAAAGAGCGCGTTCTGATATTAACAGTAGCTGGTAATCGCCAAATCTAATACATTTCTTTTAATTCTATCCAGTGGTTATACATACCGTAGAATTCCGAAAAGTAACGGGGGCCGTTACTTTCGGGTTTTATTGCCGCCAAAAGGGGCCGCTACTTTCGGGTAGCCGTTACTTTTGGAGAGATAAAAAAATGTTTGTTAACTCGAAATGATCTCAGACAAAGAGGGCACGTATTATGAAATTTAAAAGTCTATTCCATTGATGTTCATATTCCTACAATGTACTTTCGAATTTTGCCGGTAAACGGGGCCACTACTTTCGGGTAACCGTTATTCTTGGAGGGATAAAAAAACGTTTGTTAACTCGAAATGATCTCAGACAAAGAGGGCACGTATTATGAAATTTAAAACTCTATTCCATTGATGTTCATATTCCTACAATGTACTTTCGGGTAACCGTTACTTTCGGTGGAGGGGGGGGGGGGGTTGGGGCTGGGGTTGGGGGGTGGAGGGCGTTTTTTTCGGGATTTAAAAGGAGGGCAAAAAGATACCGTTACTTTCAGGTAGCCGCTATTTTCGGATTAAAATGTTCTTATACCCTCTCAAAATAAGGGATATTGTATTTTATGGTATTGTATTGTATTGTATCCATTTCCTTATGAATTTGACGATCATGATTATGAAAGTGAAACAAACGCTGTAGCTTCATTTAAGGAAAAAAACATTACCGTATAAGTAACGCGGCCTACATAAAGCAAGAATAAGCGAGCCTTTGGTAGAGAGCTCGATCTTACTCTTCATTGAGCCGCCAAGAAATCGAATCATTAAGTAATAGTTGTACTATAAAAGGCAAAAAGTCTTGTTATATACGCCCTCGTTATTAAACGAACAATGCAAGCACTTTACAGCTAAACTGTTCCCTGAGGGAGTTACTTAAAAAGCATCTATTCTGCGATTTGCAGCTTATCATTATGACAAATTTACTTGTTGCATAGTAAGAATAAAGCGATAATTGTTCCGAAGAAATAGTGTTGCAATTGCCATAACTTCTCACCTGGCACCAGGTATGTTTCCAGCAAGCGTGCCTCTATTGTGATTCCCGCCTCGACAATAAAGAGAGACACACTAGCCCCAGCATACACTGAGATCCAGGCCCCAGGGATGATGCCCAGCTTGAATACTTTGTCACGTGCACACAGCTTTCCTTGGTAGTCCACGAAGTAGTATCCTCCCGCGCCCGCGAAGAGAGTGACTGGGATGCCAAACACAATGATAACTTGCTTGTAATCCGGGAAAAATTTGTGAAACCCTAAAAAGATGCAAGAGTATTGAAGTAACAGTGATTTGAGGGTTTTATTTGATTAATGAAATAGTTAAATTGTTCGTCTAGCTTCTTTTGCAGTCATGACGTTTTGTTGATGCCTATGGGAACTTGTAACCGTCAATGCTTAAATGGTTTTGAACTGTAAGGTAAAGTTGGCTTGTTCTTCCCGACCGTCGGTTAAGTTATAATCGTGACCAAGTTAAATAATCTTTTACGTCTATTGAATGGAGTGTGCATTGTGTAAGTCATTGAATTAGTTTCCAGTGTTAATGACTTCGCGGTTGTGAACGTAGATTAAGCAGTTGCGAAAGAGGAGCCAAAAAAATTCAGCCTTCAACGGGATTCGAACCCAAAATCTCTACGATACCGGTGCAGTGCTATAACCAACTAAGCTATGAAGCCGTATCTGTTGGGAGCAGGTCAATTCAAGTGGGTCCTCTTATGCCATTGCAAGCGCATCATAAAGCCCTTGAACATAGACGCGGTACAAATCATAAAAATTATTCCACAGTTGAATAAATGGTCAACACAAATGAGCTCTGCACAGTTTTCTGAAAGACACCTACAACGTATCTGTAAAATGTTTTGTCACCTCTAATGCTAGTCTCCCCACGGAACAGGGTCATACAGGATCCCATTTGGCCAACAGCTCTTCGTCCACGATAATGTCCTTTGGAATGAAGTTCCTCCAACTCTGTAGAGTACACGTCCGCCTCCAGCAGCTGCTGCTCGACACTGCGCTTGCGCAGTTGGCCACATTGGGTTTCCCCGATAGGAAACAATCTACGTGGAGCTAAGATATAATCGTTCATTACCCGGAAAAAAAGACAGTTCTCGTGAATGCTGAAGGTCATTTTTAATATTGGTAGTTTCATCTTGAAATAACGATCCTCAAAATCGCCACCTGAGGAAAAAAATTACAGTATCAAGTTTTAGTTAATTACCCTGCGATCGTACATATGAGGCTCTCGATTAAGGTTTACAGTTTCCTTGATTTCATTTAAGAGTGAGAACAAATCTAAAACTTGCCTTTTCCATTACAACAACGTTAAAACAAACATACAAACTATGTATGTGGTCTTCGTGTTACTGTAACCTATATAGTGATCAGTTTTATTGCCATCATCAGTGATAGCATACAACGATAACAAAGTAAATGATAATGATGCTAATACTAATATTAACTTCAAAGTTAATGTTGAAGTTAAGGTTATTCCTAATGTTGTCGCTAACAATAGCGATAAGAATAGTAAATAATAGTTAAGTGAGAACGATGGTAAAGATGACAACGATATGTGTATTGGTTTGGGTTTTAATACATCTTGACTCAAGGAGTCACGGGAGAACAGGAAATAGGACTCGAGGTCCCTTGCGAGATCTGCCACCCGGGACCTACGGTTTAACGTCTTTATCCGAGAAGACGTGAAGGTCTAACCGTCTGCAAATGTTAGAGCAAAGGCAGCACCTTCTCCTCAGTTCTTTTAAGACCCTGAGTGAAGGTCCGACCTACCGGGAATCGAACCCGGGCCTCCCGCATGACAGACTGGCGCCTTACCAACTAGGCTAACCAGGCGGTGGTTTTATATTTATGTACAAATACGTACAATCATACACATTCATAGAAATATTTGAAACCCACCCTCAAAAAATACAATAGCAACGAACAAGCAGGGATATTGCACTGCAACAGAAACACGTTACAATTCAAAATGGCGGCGGATGGGAAATTCAAACCGTGGGTACGATCAAGCTAAATTGTTTGGCGTTAGATTTATGCACAGAATCTTTATCAAGTTTAGGCTGCAGATGGTACACAGACTTACCAAAAAGTTTTTTAAAATTGAGACCAATAATGTTAATCAGCCCACGATTCCTATAAAGAACGTACAGTAAACATGACGTATGTAATAACTTAGGATTTCACTCACCTTGTAGTTCAATTTTTTCTTTTAAAGCAAAAGTTCCACTAGAAAAGGCAACGACGATGAAGTCATCGTCAACTCTCTGCACAGACTCGAGTCCACTAGGTGTGCGTACCACCCTTGCAATTGTGTTTTCTCCCACTTCATCACCTCCGCTGAGATCGTGAAACTCCAGCTTACACTGGTAACCAGGGATACTGTCGGAGCAGCGTGATATACAGGCGTAATCTGTGCTAAACTGTCTCACGATAGTCAAACCCTGAGCATGTTGTCCAATCACCAGCACTCTATCGGGTGTTAAAGCTTCCGATACTAGATCTCCATTGGAGGACAACTTGTAACCATATGCCTTTCCACCAGGTCCGTCGGTAACCCATAACACGTTCTTTATCTGATAATCAAGTAAAAAGTAATTGGTTAAAAAGATGCAACCTGTGTAGCTAGGCCAGCCGTAAATCTATAATATAGATTTTCAATAGATTTGTTTCTTACAAGTTTGTAGTTTAACTTAGGAATTTTAACCTTTCAGTGAATTTCAGTTTTACTGCAGAATTGTATTAAGAAAATTATTGTTATTTTTGGGAAGCTTTTGTTTCTTTAAATAACTACCTAATTTAACAAACCAATAAACAAGCTCGAAGCATTGCGTCGTTCCTGTCGAGATAAAGAAATATGAAAACTGCTCATTTAACGCTGCTGTTTAAATATTTCGCAGTTTAAAACTTGTATTGCCCAAACCGTAAACGAGCAACTCACATTTCTTTATCTTTTGTAAAGCCTAAATCCAATTTCAGCGTCTGTGATTGGGAAATGTGCCCCTATAGTTGCAATAGACTACAGTAAACGTGCGGAATATAGGGTTGTCAGTTTACTTTGGAATCTATTTGCATGAACAAAGGTATATGGTTACACGATGGAACATTGCCTGCAACGTAAGGTAATAACGAAGAATTGCTCCATGCAAGTATCCACCTCTGAAATTGCTACATGCAACGTTGCGCGAAGTTGAAGCCGATCCTACTCCTGCAACATTGCAAGCAAAAGTTTCTGCAAGCGGCAACACAAAGGGTTTCAGTTTCGTGCAACGTTGTAAGCAATGTTGCACCGTGTAGCCGTACCTCAATAGGACCAACGTAACAAACAACCAGCAAGAAAAACGTGCAGCACACAAAACATGTCTTTGAGTCGTCTTACCTCATCATAGGAAAGAGAAGTAGCTGTCCCTTCAACTGTTACACTGCTAGATACACCAACCCAGGAAGGTTGCTGCGAGGAGAGGCTATTAGCAACACTCGATTTGCTAATACGATAAATCTTCCTTGTTTTATCCTCACTGATCCAGATTTTATTGCGTGCAACAGCCACGCCGCTGATTTTAGCCGTGAAAGGCGACCCAGAGGAGCCAAGCTGGACAATCTTCTTTATATCACCATTTGAGAGCGACGTCACAACTAACAACGAGGCTCGGTCGATGTTGGCTGCAACCCCATGCATCCCAAGGAGCACCTCAGATTTTGAAAGTTGAGCAATGCCTTCGGTCTACAAAAATAGAATAAAATACTGAAAGGTGTATTTTGTGTAGTAACACTGCCTATTTTGTGTAGTGACACCGCCTAGCTAAATTTAAATGTTATTAAACTTTAGCTCACTTGATAACATACTTATTTTGTGGAAACCAGCAAGTTTGCTTAGCATATATATTGAAAGAACTTTATTTCTAGCAACAGATATTAACTACTATGATATGATAAATGCTCTCTTTGGTAAACGCAAGAACTCGAGTCTGCCGGTATAGATTGTGTGGAAATATCGCAAAAATATGAATAATGTCATGATTGATATTAAGTTAATAAGGATAGGGATTTTTGGTATACACAGTATGTTTTACCAGGCTTATTGTCTGTAAAAAAGAAATACTAAGTTGCAATTCTTTCTGTTAAACTCTAAAAAGTAAGTCTTCACTCACTTTGTAGTCATCAAACAGTCCCGGCGTCAACCATTTTCCACTGCCTTTCATAGACGATAGGTCGTCCATGTGAGGGAATTTCCATACAAATATGGTCTTCAGGTACAGAGGTGATGATCGCCTGATTCGTCTTACACACGACTCTTCTGAACAGTAGGGAATCTCGCTCCAAGGCTTGTAGTCTCTTGGATCCAGGCCCCTCTGCCGTAGCTGTATGCTGTTCAAGAAATTAGTCACTTTGTCCAGGAACTTGTTAATTTTATCAGTAGTATCAGTTATTTTGCCGGCGTATTTATCGAGCGTAGGCTTAACTACTTTTGTTATTTCACCTGTTTCTGTGAGTAAGTTAACGATTGGACTGTTTAACGATGACGTAACCCCTTTTAGTTTCTCGGCATACTGCGAGGCACTCGTGATGACGTTATCAAAAGCTTGCAGTACTGCATTGATGTCTTTTGTTTTCTTCCACAGGTTATACGAGAGCTGCAGTTTTCTTCTGACCTCTTCAACTGCTTTAACGTGTTGAAGTATAGCATCGTCATAAACATTTTTCATCGATTCAAAAGTATTTTCAAGTAGCTCCTTCATTTTTTTCTCTATTTCCTTGGCCTTTTCTACATAATCTAAAACCCGTTTCACTTTCGCCTTCACGTTCTTGATCGATCGTTTTCTCACGTGACCATCTTCTTTCTCGCTTTCTAGTTTTCTACCAGTAATTTGTTTAAAACCCTCTTTCACTCTTTGCACATCATCCCTTAAGTCAAAGGCCTTCACTTGTTCAACCAATAGTTTTATAGTGTCAATGACGGCGGTTATATTTTTCACGCCCTGCTCGCAGGTTGCAAGCATGTCTGTGTAACCGCTAGCTGTAGCGAACTTTTCTTTTAAAGTTTCAACCTTATTCTTCACAATTTTCGCTTGGTCAATAAAAGCTTTTGAAATACATGTACCACCTTTAACGCATTTTTGTACCTTAAAGTTCCTCCAAGTCTCAGGAATCATTCTGTAAAGGACGATGACTTCTTTTTTCATGTCTTTGTACTGTGCCAGCGTATACTTTCCAACGGCCATTGCTTTTCGTACACATGGTTTTGTACTTTCAAGAAAGATTTTTTTCATTTCTGAGCAGTCGGGTAGTTTTGCAACAGTGTCGAGTATCGGGGAGAAATTGTTTGTAAATGGCTTCACATCAACAAGCAGAGCTATAACATCTCGAACCATCTCAGAAATTTGCTCTAGTTCACCTTGTATCTCTGTGATAGGTTCCTTAACAACCCTGAACTTTGTTACAGCTTTATGAATCAGTTTGTCTGCCTCTTTTGTAAAGAACTTGTTAACTTCGTCGGCGATATCATAGCTTGAAACTTTACTCAGGGTCTCACCGGCCATTTCTTTAAACTTGTTACACAAGCCGCGAACCTTCTGATCGTAGTCCAGACCAAACCTTTTCCGTATATCTAATTGTCGAATTTCATTTTTGAAATTTTGAGCTCGGTTAGAGAATTTGGTAATATCATCGGCAACTTTACGTGCCTTGCTCACATATTCTGGAAAATTTTTTAAATGCATCAAAACATCGTTAATTTTCTCAGCAATCTTTTTAACCTCTCCCAAGAATCCCTTCTTTGTGTTTAGAACAGAAAGAACGTCCGAAACTAGCTGTGCTATTCGTGCAAACTTGCCGACACGTTCTTTCAAGTTGTCATTGTACCATCCTTCCACACGTGTCACAGTTGCTTTAAGGTCGCTACTAAACTTTTTAACGCTTGTTGCTACTGGGCCAATAAAGGTTGTTAGCTCCGTGAGTGCTTTGCGGACGTTAATTTGGACATCATCAAGAACCCCTGCCGAAAAGTCAGCTGCTTTCATGCAGACACCCGTCGCTTTTGCACTAGTTCCGTTTGCAAAATCTATTACTTGGTCAGCAAGCTTCTGCACTTCTTTTAATTTCCCACTCAGTTCCTTCATATTGTGTGCTACGAATCCCCGAGCAGATAAGGTAAAGTTCTTCTCTATCTTATCAATAAGAGAGTCGATCATCTTGGTAAAGTTGATCATTTCACCAAGGGCGTTTTGCGCGACAGTTTCAACTTCTCGCAACACAGCCACGCCTTCCCTTTCCACATTTTCCCCGAAAGATTTGAACTCTTGAGATGAATTAAGTGCCAGCTTATATAAACTGCAGACCTTGAAAAATAAACAGTGACAAACGTAAGTTTTTATACGTTTTAAAGATTGAATAAAAGCAATGTTTACAAGCAATGAAACAATAGTTGTTAGGAAAAAAGCGGAATAAAAGAATAAAATCATGGTGGCAAACCAACTAAAGTAGCTGAGAAAACTGCTATGAAGCAACTACTTCCAAAAACATATTGGCTCAGATTTTACAGTAAAACCATTATAACCGTTCAAGATTATTGCTTTGTTTTTCCCTTCAAGTTTCATTAATTATTTTTGTGTTTTGTGAAACTAGTTCTCATATTTAGCAATTTTTTTCACACAAAATAAATACAAATAGGCATTAGATCTTTTACACAAAAACAATTTCCGTTTGAAATTTAAAAGTCCCATTTCACTATTGAGCTATTGGAGAATTTCTAAAACTACATTAAAGGTAAGATTGCAAGAATTTGTAGCTGGAAACATTAATTTCGTACCCTGGTAAAGTATAGGCTTTTTTGTTATTTCACACGACTGTTATGAACATCTCAATTTGATTTTGATGAAGGCTATCACAAACTTAGCAGAAACATAACCCAAAACGTTTTCATGCGTCTAAACCCTAAAAACCTCTTTAAAGTTTTAATTATATTCAATTTCAATTATATACAATTTATCAAACTTAATTTCAGGCTTACCTTTCTGACTCCTCCCTCAACGAAGTCTTTCATTTCAGGGCCAAGCTCTCTGAAGAAGTCTGTAATGTTGTTGATGTTGATAATATCATCAAACTGGGCATTGATAAGATTAACGAGGTTGTTGATTAACGTTCCAAGAACATCAACTGGACTGGAAGGGTTGGAAATCGCAGTACTGTTTCTATTAAAAAGATCTTGAAAGATCTTCGTAACGTCCAGAACATTTCCAGGAAGAATTTCCTTGAAAAATTTTTCCAAATCAAAATTGACATTTCCAAACCGAGAGAAAAAGTTTGCAATATTTGTTAGGGTTTGAAGAAACTTGACAAACTTGGCCGTTTTCAGGTTTAACCTGAAGTTGACATTCACTTTAAACGACAGTTGTGGTAGCTTCAAACTTCGGATTGCATCAAGAATGGACGACATGTCCAAAAACCTACGGGCATAGTTCAAAAGCCGCATTATAACAGTTCTAAACTTTCCCATAGAGAAAGAGACTTTGATACTTGTCGGAAACGGAAACTGTAACTCGAACCATTTTGGCACGGTCAAGCCAATGGACGAAAAGTACTCTTTAATTCCGTCAAAGTTTATCAAATCCTTGATGTTAAAACCTGCGGGAAGATTATGAGGGAGATGTATACTGATACCTTGGACAATGTTTAGTATTTTGTTCAAAGCTGCAAGAGCACCTTGGAAGATATTGTCAACAAACGTTAGCTTTTGCAATGAGCCTTGAATGCCCTTTATCTTGTCAATCAACCATTTCCATTTCTTGATCTTCTCGGTTACTTTCTTAGTAAACTTCAGAATGGCGTCTATGACATTAATTGGCTTTAGCGGCTTGATAAGATTTTGGACAAACTTCACAAACTTGTTGATGAAATCCATGAACTTGTCGATGTGAAGAGGCAAAAACTTGCCCAATTTAAATCGGAATTTCTCTATCTGTCCAATCACAACGTTCAAGATTCCGTCAACTTGTTTCAAGAGATCATCACCGGCATCTGCGATTGCGTGGATCAAGTCCTTTGGAATATCGTTCTTGAAACTCGCTGAAGCTTTAAAAGCAGCTCTGCCTCGAACAATATCAAACTTAAACTTGATAATGTGCGCTCGTATAAACGCGAGATTGTCCAAGTTGATTTCGAAGTTCCCTCCAAAGATGCCAATTCGCAACTTGAACTGGTTAACAAACTGTATCATCGACTCAGCACCAAGCCATTTACCTCCAAACATTTTGTTCCAGCGTTTTTTCGGACCAAGTTGAAATTCTCTGGGACGAAGAGCTGGGAATAGAGCTCTTTTTTGGCGATGTACTGCTCTTCTCTTTCTTCTTAGAAGCAAAGCTTTTGGATGCTGTCCATGGTTTTCTAAGAATTCTTTAACTTGGGAATCCAGTGTGTCCCCCTGTTCTGAAGACCATATAGCGTGCTCCAAAGCTTTGATGACTGGTTCAT
>JAOBRD020524712.1:0-16923 GCA_027575215.2 Hydrozoanthus sils | reverse complement strand
CTGCCCCCCCCCCCCCCGTACCAAAAGAAGTACGGTTATAAGCCTGTTCGACATTTCAGAAACAAAAGCGCGCGTCGGGATAAAATAAAATATTCATCAAACTTAAGAAAGGGTCATTAATGAATTCCCATCCCGCTTCTCTGCGTTCCTTTGTTTAAGTCTCATGAATTTTACACTTTATCTGAACTCGCACATGTATTTCTTTAAAATGGGCCACTACAGACTACGCTACATGAAGTTTAGTGTAACGGCTTATTCAACAGATAAACACATCTCGTACTAAAACCATTTATTTAGGCGATAAATGCATCAACAGTAACCGGAGACAATCTACACTTTCCTACCTCCTCTCACAACTTGATTGAGAGTGAGGTTTGACTAGTTTCACGTCTCTTATAAGTTCAATTATTACTTTTGGTGGCAACTTTCATTAACTGACTGAAAAAGAAATGTTACAGATATTAATTAAAAGTCCTCAACTCTGCATAAATGTACAGCAAAAGTTATCTTTTGAATAACCGCAACGTAAGTTTGAGTATTTCGGGTGTCAATACGCTCAAAACATAAAACTCAAAATAAAAAAAAAATTGAAACTAATTTGCAAATAATTGTACATGAAAAGGTAATAATCACTGCAAACTGACTTAGTCAAAATATGGCGAAAATATTACAAAGAGGTTGAACCTCGCACAAAAAATAAATCTCTCTAAAGAAAGAAATGAGACGTGTCAGACTGGTCACATAAGGTATTAAGGACTGCGATAATAGTTGAGACTTGCCAGGGGAGTACAGTAGGTCTTTGTTACAGGACTTTGGTCTTGTAGGAATACTCTCTGCTACAGTAGTTGAGAGCTGGTTTTCATTTAAGGACTGTTCACGTAAGTAAAACCCTCAATCGATAGTTGTTGTGACTGATCGGGGGGAAACAGTAGGTCGTTACTATAGGACTTTGGTCACGTAAGTAAAACTGATTGCAACTGTAGCTGTGACTGGTCGGGGGGAACAGTAAGTCGTCACTACAGGACTTTGGTCACGTAAGTAAAACTCACTGCGACAATAGTTGTGACTGGTCGGGGGGGGGGAACAGTAGGTCGTCACTACAGGACTTTGGTCACGTAAGTAAAACCCTCATTGCAACAGTAGTTGAGGCTTGTCGCGGGGAGGGAAGGGACGCGATAGGTCGTCATTACAGGACTTTAGACACGCAAGGAATCTACCCTCATTGCAACAGTTGATAAACATTTCACGTTGGTAGTACACTGATTACAGTAAGTAAGGCTGGCAAAGAGCTAACACTAAATTGCAGTTCGAAGTAATAAAGTACAAAACTTTGGTTCAAAGAATAAATCTTCGATTATATACAATCTAATAAGTAAGATCTCTTATAAAAACACACTTGTACACAAGAAAAATATCGATACTATTTTCGAGGGCATTTGAAATGTTTTTTTTTTCAATTGTTTTATTACTTATGCGTTCTACACTATAACTATCACATTTTTGGTCAACATGCATTCCCCTAGAAAATGGTGTCAAAGAGACGCCGAATTACCGGGTATTCTCGATGTTTTTCTGGTGTATGTGGATTATATACATGTAACAAAATAAGCACTATTATTTTTTTCTACCTCATAAGTTGCATCTTAGCAGTTTGTAAAAGCTGGAGATTTTTCCAGTCATTGGAAATTATGTTCAACTAAACAACGCTATACAAGCCATATCGTCTAATATTAGTCCTGGAGTTTGTCACGAGACTTCCAATGACTGTAAAAACCTACTGCTCCATTTCTTACCGAAAAACTTTATATCTCTTTACTTTAAATTTTATAACAAGCTAGTTTATTTGATTTTTAATTATAATAATATAAATCTTTGACGTATCTGTCTCGGTGTACATCCAATTCTTAAAATCTTGTTATCTCAAGAGGGTTCAGGGTTTACTTGTGTAACTGTCTTATTTCACAAGCTATAGTCTTAACATACTCTAAGATCACTGTAACCCCTCCAGAGTTGTGGCTTTCTTCAGCTCCTCGACCCACCTAAGGTGCAACAGAATAACTTCACTTCGGTCACAGTTCTAAAGAAACCTTCCCCCCAAATTTATACATTTCTTCACACATAGAAAGGTAAAAAACAGGCAGTCGAGTACTGCATGTGGCTCTGCGTAATCAGGATCGAGGGACGCCTGATCCGCCAGGAATCCATTACTAGGAGTGTTCCTCTCTCATACTGGGTCTATACGACGGCGTTTACTCGTTTTGCGATAAAAATAATTAACAATTATAAATTCAGCGCGAACATTTAACCAAGCACAGAACGTCCTGTAACTCACCATGACAACGTTGGGCTCTCAGCGAGAACAGTCAATTAGTTTCGCGGGAAATTTGAATGTAAAAATAAACCAAAACGAGTAAACGCCGTCGTATGACATAATACAGAGAGGATCACTCCTAGTAATGGACTCCTGTATTTACTTATTTACATCGTCCTGGCAGAGTGGCTCTGCTCAGCACAACTGGAAAGGTTGAACATTTACATAGCGCCTTTTCCATATGAATGCTTAAACGTGCTTTATAATGATCAGTTTGCCCCCAGCGGACCGGAACCATAAAAGGGCACAATTGGCAGCCACTTCAAAACGAGCAAGGCATACTGGAACTCATTTTACCAACCTCAAACTGATTGGAAAGCTGAGTGGCCTTTAGCGGGAATAGAAAGAAAGTCATCCAAATATTTGACCCTTGACCAAACCGGGCAACTCAGGATTGGGAGGCCGAGATCTTACTACTGCGCCAACCCCTCCGCTATAAATAATCACACACAAATACACGAAAACCCACTTAACAACCACTGTGCGAATAGCAAACCAAAATTGACTGTGCTGGCCGTTCCAAGAAAACGCTCATTACTCCGATTACTGAAAAAATTCTCCAGTATTTGCTGTTGCGTTGTTCAACTAAAAACACGAAAAAGCTTAAAATTCGGGGTGCTTTCCGACACCCCGGCAGAATGCTTTGTAATGTCTCTATGTTAACCAAACGTAAACAATCCACATACCTTGCGGCAGAATTCTGATTCTCGGCTCTGAACGTTAGGTTGGTAAGACCTTTGTGTTTCAACTGGAAAACAATCTCATTTCCATCCTACAACAAGTAGCAGTCAGACATAAAATTTTAGTACATTTAACTAGGAAAGTTGTAAAAATCAACCTATATAACTCATAACAAGAATATTAATAAGAAGAAAAACAACAACAAAAACAATAACAACAATAATTAATAATAATAACAATAATAATAATATGACAAAAACGATAGTCAATTCATGCTTTATTGTTTCATATGAAAACTTTCGTGCATTTGAACATTTAATCGAAACTTTAGTTCGTTACCTGTCCGACTAACCCTTTGGGACTAATCTCACCTGTTGTTAATCGGAAGCAGACCCCAAACACACTTCACTGACTTCTAAACTTCATACGTTAAATGCAGATAGAAAATGTATTTCAATGATATATATCCGTCGACATTGGTTAATATCAGACCATACTCAGTTACTTGACTCATTAAGCTTGGTAGTAAGCATCGTTCACTCATCTTACGCTAATAATCAACCTTCACTCACCTTTCGGGGTTCATTAACCTCGTAACTAAGCACAGGAATAGTTTCATGCGCACAGACATCCTGAAAAAAATTAAGGAGCGATTATCATCTTTGGAAGGTACACCAACACTTGTGACGACTCGTGTTGGACGAGCAATAACAACATCATTTGGTTAGACTCATATAAAAGCCATTGATCTACATGTAGGTGCAGAGCACTCCATCTTTTTATTAACTAGGAATCTCTACCGTGAAACTGGCTCTCTTGGACTACGTTACAATCAATCGATGAGCAGAGTGTTTACTTACCGAGCTGGCTTTGTAGGCATACAGCACATTACATTACACTCAATGGATCAGCAGATTGTTCACTCAACGAGCTGGCTTTGTAGGCATAAAGCGCATTACATTACACTTAATAATCAGCAGAGTGTTCACTCACCGAGCTGGCTTTGTAGGCATACAGCAAATTGAACTACACTCAATAAATGAGCAGAGTGTTCACTCACCGAGCTGGCTTTGTAGGCATACAGCACATTATCTTTCAACACAAACCACTGCTTCTTAAAAGTTCTTCCTCCCTTTTTAAATTTCAGATAACCACTCATCTGACTTCCCTCGTCGTTTCCACCAACCTGGCAAAAGAATAAAAACGATTACTAAAGTTTAAATAGCAGAGAGTGATGTTGGTTACACACTGTATATTCCCTTCTGTGTACGTCATAGTATTAGTAATATTAAACCTTTTTTCACTATGCAGGGTAAACCTTTCAATATACACGACAGTGCTACCACTACGAGCCTTAAGTTGCAAAATCTAAAAATCAGAATATTAAATGAATATTAATAAAAGTATCATGAATAAAAATATTGGAAATATGATTGCTGAAGTACAAAAGGTTAGGATAAAGCACACTTTTAAAAATTGAATTTAAAGTCAAACAAAAAAAATTAACGTTTTGCATTTTCTGATTTCTTTCGGTAAAGCATCAAAAAGTTCTGCTCCTTGGAATATAAGGAACGCCTTGCCATTTCAGTCCTCACTCGCTGTACTTTTAAAATGTGGCCATTGTTTCTTAATTTATACGCGCAGTATGAATTAAGAAACATTTGTGTCAATCCAATAGCATATGCACTATTACTTAAAATATAAATGTTTACCCCTACTTTGACTCACACAAACAGAGACATGTTTGACAAAAAGGTGTCTTATAGAAAACGTAGCGATCTTATAAATATAAGAATCGATTTTCTTGTTAAATTTTAAAATTTTAAGGTCGGTTCAAAACATTGCTCCAGCCGCCTCTCGATTTCGAAATCTGGTTTACTGTCTGATTCATGACGTCATAAGAGCACAGTGCTATTTGTGCTACAGCTTGGTCATTTCCCGGGGAGGGGTGTCTGGGGGAAAGGAGGAGGGAGGAGAGGGGGAAACGTATCTGATACAGCTCACCTCCATCAGCACGGATGGCCTGCTGGCTTTAAGTGTCTGCACTTTCCTTTTCTTTGTGCTTCTGAATCTGGAGATCATCTCGATCCGATTGGGTCTCTTGTCCTGTCTCTCCCTCTCCAGTGAGTCCGACCGCACCATGATCATGGTCGTATTTGGACTCTCCTCATCTGGAGTTTTCGTATCAGTGTGAAAATCTGAAATAGAGGGAAAAAACAACCCAACCCGTTTTTAGTTTTTCATCACATAGTTTGACGGGCTGCATGGCAAGATAGTACCTAGGGTGAGTGAGTTCTTTGGAGAAACTGTCCAACGGCCGGCACGATGGAATAATAACTAGTGACCTTAGAAGTTACGAGAGCGGTAACGATGACGACGGGTTTAAAAAAACACACGTCTTGTTTTTCCTTTTCGATCACGTATATGGCTAGTTTGCCTTCTTTTTTGTCAGAGTTACGCTTTGTGAATAGAAAAAGATGAAAGGGTTCTTTTTAAAGGGAAGTCAATATTGACATTGTTTATTACGAATGCAGCTGTCTGAGGAGTGGTGCGCTAAATTTAGTGTATGGTCAGCTCGTTAAAACAGTTGAGATAATAAGCTCCTAATAGTGACAATAAAAACAACTGTAAGTAGTTTATGGCACTTAAGTATTATACAGAAACCATTTTCTACATTGCATTTTTCAACTTAAACCAAACAACTACCTTTGATACTTAATGAAATTGTTCAATTGTCTCACCATGTGAGTCTTTAAGTACTGTGATGTTTCGACTCCTTACTGCTAGTCTTCTTCAGGAGATGTGTAGACTGTGATATTGTTCGCTTAAATAGGCGTCGGATCGGCGCGTTGTGAAATGCGCGCGATATCTTGAAAGGATCTGCCACGTGTATGATGTTTACACACGCCTTGCAAGCCGAGCCTCGATGCCACTGTCCCTGTTAATGTTTTTTGGATAGAACTGAATCTGAATGGCTTTTTTGACTCGTCAACTGTACAAGTGAAGTGTGGTTCCCGGTCTACACACTTGACATTGCTCCAAGTAACGTAGTGCCCTGTCTTATGTACGTGTTCGGCTACCGCTAATCCGTGAGTATTGTCAAGGCGGGTGTCACTTCATGTTCTTTCATTCAAGACAACGCGCACATTTCAGAAAGCGCCCATCCGACGCCTATTTTTTAAGCTGACAAGATCACAGTCTATATATCACCTTAAGAGCGCTACCAGTAAGAAGTCGAAACGTAGCGGTCCTCAACGACTGACAACGTGAGACAATTGAATATTTTCACTAAGTATCCTCATCCATGACAAATAATATCTTTCAATTTAACTACCGTCGAGCTACTATTAGAAGTATTCTTTATTTTCCGAAACAAACAAACGTCGAAGAATGCGCGTGATTAGTTGATTTGATTGAGACCCTTGCGGTACCTTCATAAATCTAATTTTGTACTGAGTATAACTTAAGAAAACCGGACAATACAACAACCCTGCCTTGCTATGTTCATTGAGGTAACATTTGTTCAGTAGACAGAAGTATACGAGCGCAAAAGTCACCTTTCAACAGCGTGCCATAACACGCGTCGCACACGCGGGATGGGTTGTAGTCCAAATACACCAGCGGAGCCTCGTTATCAGAACACGAGCCGCAGACGACCTAAAACAAATCAATACAGGTATAAGGATTCAGAGAGCATCTGCCTACACGTGCACAAGAGCGAAATGAGAGTGAATAACATTCCAAAACCAACATTCCTGGTGCTAAGAATAATCTAACAAGGATATTCATTGGCACTTTAAAAATCTCGTAGAAACCTAACGAAGGCAATGTTGGGAAAGGCACAAGCTTTTATCAACAATTGTCTGAGAAGGATATGGAGTATGGTGGCCGCAAAAGATCAAGAACAAGGATTTATGGATGGCAAATCAGGAACCAGTAGAATTGCAGATACGAAGGAGGATGTGGAAGTGAATAGGTCACACGCTAAGAAAACCTAAGGCTAACATCACCAGGTAGACGCTCACATGGAACCCTTCAGGTAAGCGCAAGCCAAAAGACAAAAGAACACGTGGATTGGAAGTGTGGGAGCAGAATTGAATGACAATGGTTATAACTGGGGAGAGCTTGAGAAGAGCGCTCAAAATCAAACAAGGTGGAAAACATTGTTTGATGACCTATACTCCAGTGAGTAACATTATGATAAGCACGACCATCATAATCTTTACCTTTCCACAAGCCCTACAGTGATGCCGTCTGTTTGTAACAGTAAACTGTATTGTGCATAGCATGCACATCGTCACTCGAGCATCCGGGATCCACACGGGCGCCCGCTGACCCAACTGCATCTCTTCTTCTGGCTACAAGAGGCAGCATTACTAAAGTTAGTCTCAACAGAACACTTCAGGCAATCTGATGTGCATATGGGATGCGCAGTTAGCTTGCTTCTATGCCTCTAATAATGACATTTGGTTGAATTTAAGTGGAGACACTACACTTGAGCTCACACGTGGTACACGTTTCGAAAACCGTGTAGAAGTTGTATTACTTTCAAACTAAGAGCGAAATTAAGTAACGATCCAAGTAAGAACTAGATCTGCTAGAAACATCGCTTTAAAGTAGAGTTTCACTGCTTTTAATCTTAAAACTATGTTGTACACAGGTTAATGCATTCCAAGTATGAAAGTTTAAACATTCTGGTGTGGGAAAAGCGAAATGCCGCAGAACAATGGGAGATTGCCTATTTCTTATATGGACCTTTACTTAATAGGGAACATCGGGCTTAAATACACTTCTCAATGCAACAAGCCATACAATAACGTAATGAGGGCACCTTCCTTGCCAAGTCATATTTGGAACTGTCTGCACTGACAAGAGACTGAAAACAACACCTCACAAGGAAATACCCTTTTTGGTAGTAGACAGCAATTAAATGTAAAAAAAGGTATGATTACCCTTACTCCATGTTTCAATCGGACGAATTGTCACAAAAACGCCCTAAAACATTAATGTTCTAGCCCCAAAGCAGAAACAGTTAAGATCGTGATTAAAATGAAAGATATTTCCTCGAATAAAAAAAATGTGTCAACAGATGTTAACAGACCAATGTATCTATGGGTCCCACTGTCTTGTTTATGAACGTTATCTTCTTCTTTGTAGCATCTTCGATTGCCTTGTTTAGGATCTAGATGAAAACATACGAAGTTGATGAAAAGGTCATGACTTTTAATATAATGAAATGGTAAAGAACAGAAAACGACAAAAACGTTCCGAAAATGATCATCTATCTATCTATATCTGTTCCCAGATCAAAATAAAAAAACATTTTACTGTTTTTTTTAAACCGCAAGGGCACAAAAATTTACCGAACGCAGGGATTTTTTTCTACCAAAAGAAGGGGGGAAAAAACTCTTGAAAATTATCTTACCTCAATCCATTCGTCTCTTTCCTCTGGAGTGCTGCAATTCAAGTTCGTCATCGAGTCAGATGTCACGCGCTAATGCTACGAACAGCCATCAAAGTAAAATATATAAAGAAGTCTAACAAACAGTACTCTTCAGTCTAGAGGATTCGGGTGTATACGAATCCCCTGATAACCAGCTCAATGTTAAACAAAAGAGGGTGGCGATCTATAAGCATAAGTCTTCTGATCATCTTATAAACTCATTAAAGAATCATATCATGTAAAACTGCTGATATCTATTAAAGATAAAACCGTAATCGGAGTTTGATTGTTTGTGATCTCCCTGGTGAATGATTCAATCTGCAAACCTCTGTTTCTTTTCTAAATAAATATTGAATTAAGATGAAATGTCTGAAAAATGCCTCATACTTCAAACATCGCCATCTTCAATTATTTCCTCGAAATCGCTCCATTCATAAGCAACAATTGGTCATAAATATGATCAAAGAGTATAAACAACAACAAATGGATGCTTGTAACTATCAAATCACCATATTTGCTTCTACTGAAGCTAAAAAGAAACATAAATTTGAGATGAAATAATATGGAATTAGCGAAATTTTGACAAAATCCTATACTTGGAATACAGGTTTATTGAACCGAAACGAATCTAAATTATAACGAAACAGAAAAGTTAATTGGCGGGCAATGCCAGTAAAAAAATGGGATATCCAACGGACTTGTTAAAACACTGAAGGAAGTTGATTTGAATCAATGAAGACTTTTTTTAAAATCTTCAACTCAGATTTTTCTTACTGTTGATTCTGTTGTTTAAAATTGATTGAAAATGAATCAATTGCCACTTACATCGGGTGGTTCAACACTAACAGTCTACGAATACAGTACATGCTATTTACTCTACTGTTATTATTAAGAAAACCTTACTTTGCCGACAGGGTGAACGAACGGGTCGTACTTGTGATGCTGAATTCATTAACGAAGTCTGAAGAGTCGGGAAGGTTTACCTAACGAAGGAAAACAAGTATATATTATTTACAAAGAGAAACACGCAGCCTAGTAACACGTAAGTAATTGGAACCAAACGGATGTGGCCGGCTGACCTCGGTGTGGAGAGCTTTATCTTAGGGACGATTGAGCGATGACAGGTTACACGTGGTGTGTACAACAAATACTAGACTACCATTTATGCAAACGAACCAAGCGTAGTGTACTTGGTGGAATGATTCCCGATATTTCTTGTGTCATGTACGACCGTGATGTTTTCCTTTTAAGATATACAAGAGTCGGCATCCTGAAAATCAAGATCTACGATCTGGGTGATGATTCCTTGGAATGCAGGTCAAGGGGACATGTCAAGAAAACGAACTTATTTGACTTTAATAAAGAAAGTTTGTAGTTTTTAGATTTTGTATATATAGTTCCAAGCAATAATCCAATGATAAATTCTCCCAACTAAAGCCCGAACTTTTCATTGAACAAGTTGGGAGAATTTTACTTTTCATCTTCAGTGGTTTGTTTTGTTTCATTATTTCTCACTTTCGCGTAATAATATGTCTTATATTGTGTGTGTTATGTTAGGAGAAGGTTGATGTTGGTAACTGGAACTGAAAGGACTAAACCCAAGCGCTTGAATCTCATACAAAATGGTAAACATTGAATCAGTTGTTTATGTGTAAATATGTATCATGTTTCTAAGTGTTCCACCGATAAGAAAGAAAGGCCAAACACATAACATATTCACTCACCTTCATTCCCAGTAAGGGTAACATTGTATTTAACTTGTACTGAGAACTCCCGACAGGTGTGCAGTAAAGTAACACGTCCGTAAGCTACAACAAATGTATAAGTATCAAGCTTGCACCATGAACATGCGACAGGCTCCCGCTAGAATAGTTTATTCTCTTTCACAACTGTTTAGTTTGAGAGTTTACAATCCAACTGATAAGTTTCCCAAGTATTGACGTCTTTATTCGAGAAGACGCAAGCGTCAAACCGTTTATGACCAATTTAAGAAGCACGTGCGTGTTATATTTAGATCTTTAATGAGGCTTAGGCCAGGAAACTAATCCAGGCACTCCTGCAATGCAGACTGACGCCTTACCAAATATGCTAAACAAGCCCCTACAAATCGAATAACACGTCCGCTAACATTAATAAAGGTAGCACTGCGTTAAACTTGTAGTAAGAACTGTTGACGTGTGCACAGTAGAGTTACACATTGAAACAGTCCGAAGAAAAGTTAGTCACCTAACTGTGCTTAATGAACTGGCAAGCTCACTAAACATCTCACCAAAAAGAAATGCCGCTCTTGCATGTCTTTACGACACAGCTTCATAAGTGTTCCTTCTTTAATGTAATCCTGAAAAGAAAAGTGAAAATAATACGATATATGCCGCGAGGAGAAACTTTTACATTTCAAAAACACATTCAGTACATTTACTATTATTATAAGAAAAGAAGATTCAAGATCGATAGAAAATCACGAACACTTTTTAAAAAGTGTTTAATATCGTTGAACCATGTTTGGCAGTGTTTGATGTTAGACAAAGCTTAAGAAACACTGTCAGTAATCTTTACTTCGAGTGGAGTACACAGTATAGTTTCATGCCACTCGCATTATTTGTGGATTTATGTTTAATGGCTACACCTACCAACACCATCCATAACCATCCAACACCATCTAACATCGTCCAAAAGCATCCAACACCAGCCAGCACCATCCATCAAATCCAACATCATCCAACAGTACCCAACACCAACCAACCCCATCCACCCAATCCAACATCATCTAATAGCATCCAACACCAGCCAGCACCATCCATCAAATCCAACATCGTCCAACAGCACCCAACACCAACCAACACCATCCACCCAATCCAACATCATCCAACAGCATCCAACACCAGCCAACACCATCCACCCCATCCAACATCGTCCAACCCCATCCAACATCGTCCAGCACCGCCCAATAACATCCAACATTGTCCAACAACGCCTAATACCAGCCAACACAAGCCAACACCATTCAACCCCATCCAATATCGTCCAATCTCATCCAACATTGTCCAGCACCGTCAAATACCAACCAACATCGTCCAACATCGTTCAGTACCATCCAACACCAGCCAACAACGTCAAACATTGGCCAACCCCATCCAACATCGTCCAACATCGTCCAGCACCGTCCAATACCATCCAACATCGTTCAATACCATACAACATCGTTCAATACCATCCAACACCAGCCAACACCATCTAACCCAATCCAACATCGTCCGACATCATCCAACACCGTCCAACCCCATCCAACACCGTCCAACACCGTCTAGCATCATCCAATGCTATCCAACACTCCAACTCTATCCAACACCGCCCAATACCACCTAACATGCGCAAACACCTTCAAATACAGTCCAACACCATCTTACACCGTCAAACACCACCCAACACTTTTCAACATCATCAAACACCGTCCAACACTATCCAACACCACCCAACACTATCCAACACTTCAAACACCGTCCAATACCATTCGACACTCCACTACCACCCTCTGCCATCCAACACCGTCCAACACATGCAAACACCTTCAAGAACCTTCCAACACCACCAAACACTGTCAATCACTATCAAACACCGTCTAACATCAATCAACACTTCACCACCATCCAATGTCGTTCAACACCATCCAACACCGTCCAACACAATAAAAAAGAGATTAACATTGATGAACAGTTAATTAAACTATCAGTGTGAACATTTCAACACCACGTAAGCTAACTTACCCTCCCAGGTTTAACGATCTCGTGATGGCCAACTAGGCTGTTTTGGATCCTCAACACGTGAACAAAACTGTCCTGTAAATACAAACCAATTAGTTTAAACGGATGAAACGTCAATGCAATAAGAGCCATATCATTTTTGACCCCAAGCTAGGAACAATATATGAATATAAACATGGTTTCAAGTGTTTGTTGCTTAGTACATGGGCTGGAATTTTTTTTATATTGACACAACATTTGTGTTGACAGGGTACATAGCAAAAAACCCCAATTAAGATTAATCGTAACAACTATTCATTTTTTGTTTCGGATTAACTTACCACTTTCTTCATGCTTTCATTGATATGTTTCGCTACTTCAGACACGATGTCCAGAGCCACTGGAAGTGGAGCAAACGATAAGCATTTAGGCCACTGTTTGTAATATTGCGAACAATAAATGAAGACGTCCTGTATAAACAGCTATCTAAAGTCTGCAAATGCCACTCTGATGATACCCATGGGTGTAAGGGTGGATAAGAAATACAGATTTCGCTTTGTAAGTTCTCCAATGGTGTGGCTTTGACTGGGTGATAGCGCCTGGGGTCGGAAATTTTTTTCTTGATCTAGATCTATGGTAAATTGATCTTGCATGTCGGTACTTTGACAAATATTCTTTATCTACAACTAATGGTACAAGAAAAGCTATGCCAGTCTTATTTACAGAATGATGCTTCGATTTCTGTTCTTCTAATTGTGGTTAATTGATCTAACTTACGCATAATCCATAATAAAATATATTTTGAGTTAGCCCTCACTCGGGAAAGGTAAAAGGCCAAGCTTCGCCGATCCGCAGCACTAACAGAACGGACCCCACAAACAAGCTAAAAAGAAAAGACCTAACAGGATTCGAAGTTGTATGGAACAATATTCGTGCTTGCAACAGAAGAACAAGACTGATTATTCAACAATTCAAACCTTCACTAGCTAACTCAATTGCTGTCACACCATGTATCTCCGTACCTTAAAAATTGTCGTTAATAAAAAACTTCCTAACAAGTTAAAGTTCAAGTTGATCAAGTTTAACACTTTAAAATTGATCTTCATCATCTTAGAGACAGAATGTGAAAGGCAAAAATAAAACTTTCTTGAAAACGTACCTTTTGTATCAGCATATTCTTCAGAATCTTGTGGCAAATGCTTCAAATAATCTTAAATACACAGCGAAGTATAAGTTAGTTCTAAAAGGGAATGATCGCAAATGTCCTCTCTCTCCCAAAGCACTTGAGCCCTTAACCAACCATACATCCTAAAAACATTTGGAGTTACGTGCAGAAACAAAATGAATTTCTCAGGAGCACCAAACTTATACGTTATAAATGGAATCAAAGAAATTCTGGAACAAAATGTCCATGCTGGTTTCTCGGAGTGCGAGCACAGGCAAGGCAGCACCACATCACGTATCGAGACGTTTATCCAATCACACGCTTTTCCTTTGACCAATAGGTAAGAGAAAAAAAAAGTATGAGTGCAAATACTAATATACTCATCTTAATCATTCTTCGACTCGTGATTGGTTTAAGAAAATAACTTCACTGCCATTTCCTCGTGGACTTGGAATAATTTAACAAAGAGTGTTAATCAATACTTAACCAAAAACCGCCTTTTTTGCTGAATTGACAAGAAATTTAACACGTTATCTCACCTATCAGCAGCAGTCGATAGCTAGGTATTCTTTGCACTGGCTTCAGCATGAATGATTGTATCTGCATACCATGGCAACGATCACTCGCCTGAATACAGTGCAACATAATAAATCAACACCAGGTATATCGAAAATCCTCCAGTTTGATTGGTTCAACAATCAATCGCCTAAATACAATGCAATGCCAGGTATAGTTATCAAATATTCTCCAGTTTGATTGGTTCAACAATTACTCGCCTAAATACAATGCAATGCCAGGTATAGTTATCAAACAGTCTCCAGTTTGATTGGTTCAACAATTACTCGCCTAAATACAATGAAATGCCAGGTATAGTTATCAAATATTCTCCAGTTTGATTGGTTCAACAATTACTCGCCTAAATATAATGCAATGCCAGGTATAGTTATCAAATATTCTCCAGTTTGATTGGTTCAACAATCACTCGCCTAAATACAATGCAATGCCAGGTATAGTTATCAAATATTCTCCAGTTTGATTGGTTCAACAATCACTCGCCTAAATACATTGCAACATAACAAATCAAGAGACTTAAGCTATTCAAACCAAAAACCTCGCAAAAAAATAAAACTAAAGCGAGAAGAAACGTTGCCTTACCGAGTAACCTTTAATTATAACATAAGACGAAACGGTATAAAAATGGATTCCTATCGCACCTGAAAATCTTTCTGTGATGTTGTGGGTGGTGGAGGGGAATTGCTGTGAAACTAAAAGTTAATGGTAAAAGCGTGAAGATGAAGTTAAGTAGTGAAACTAAGGTAAAGGGGAGGTACCAAATATGAAAAATAAAAAGAATGGCAGAAAACCTAGGTAGTATGAAGATGACCTTAAAATTAAAGTTATTTGAACATAAAGAAAAAAATGAAGTTGGAGGAATTTTATTTTCCATTTCCAATCGTTCACCTTATAATTATGAGCAATATCTTTTTTCTCCTTGCAAAACAAAACTTAGTTTGAATGTGTTATGAATGATGAACTGAGATGTTTGTGTCCTGGCTGAGACTGTAATGGTCAAGAATGGCACACACGTACGTGAAACTCATTCACCAAGTTTGCAAACTGTGGGTTTTCCTTCATTGTGTCCATGAAAGTATTCACTGCTTTGTCATAGCCGTTGATATACGTCGTGTACATCTGAAACAAAAACAGTTTGTCTGGGCAGCTGCATGGAAGTTATCAATAACAAAACATCGGTAACTATAATGACACAAAAATTTCCTTCAGTTAAGAAAACGTTAGTTAAAATCGTTTTTATGATGCCTCTTTCTAAAGATCCAATCAATCGATATTATGTTGCAAAAACCACTTCCACTTAAACGTTTTGTTCGAATACTTTTTCCGTAAGTTTAAGGTAATAAAACGTTCTTTGCCTTATGAGTGCTCAACGCTAATGTTTTCTAGGCGAATGTTCCATGAACGAACGAACATCCGCAGCCACTATTTTGTCGTTGAGTCATAAAAATAAACCTCCTAAAAGGCTGTAAGTGTCGGCGGCGCTGCAGCCTAGCGATTAAAGAGTGTTTGTTTAATCTTTAGGCCGCTAGTTCGAGCCCCGGTCAGACCTTTGTGATATGTCATTGAGCAAGACACTTTACCCAACTTGTCCCAGTCCGCTCAGCTGTATAAGTGAGTACCAGTTTCTTCTGGGGGCTAACCTGCAATGGATTAGTATCCTGCCCAGGGGGAGTCAAAGGCTTTCATCTGCTCAAAACCACGGAAACTGGGGATAAGCCCCAGCCGGATGGGCCACTAGGCTCTAGAAGGGATTTCGCTTTAGCTTGTTACTGCATCTCGAGACAATCATCTGAAATTGTCCTTTTTATTTCTTTAACTCTCAGCTGTAAACAGTTGCAGTTTGCACGCACATTTCAATCGCCCAAGATTATGTTCTAGTTTACAAAACGCACACAACATAAATTTAGATTATGTTTTTACCACGTTATGATCAAAAAAGAAACCAACCTTCAGAAAGTAACTATACTTCCTAACAATGTCTCCGATTCTTTCATGTTCGTCCCTGGGAGAGAATAATTTCAAAAATGATGAATATGGTTCCTGAAGTTAAACAAAACAAATCTTTTACACTTCCAATGACATAAGAGAGTTTCTTGTGGCATTAAAAGACGCTCAGGCTCTGTCGTAGCCGTCACTCACGATGGAAGATAAGGTTTAAGTTACTACCTACAATCAAATCTGCAACACTAACAATCGTAAAACACACTATAACGTATGATACCATAAATGCATATGTCAGGGTTCAAGGGTAATTAAGATCTTTCTATATCACATACTAAATGTGTAGCAACTATTGAACAAAATATAGCACAAAGGAGAGAAGCTTTACAGACACTTAATGATAAATGGAGTTAATTTTTTTTACGGCAGCAAACGTAATTCAAACTACAAATATTACAAGCATTACCTCAGGTTGTAAATACTCTTTCATATACGAAAGCTAGTTACAAAAATTAATATTAATCTAAGAATACACGCAATATGTAGACTATGGTGTAAAACGGAAACAAAAACTTCAAAATAAAAGGGAAAAAAGTTATAAGGATAATGGAGGGGTTATACCATGTCTTCATTCTTTCATCCAGCTCTTGTAAAAACTTGCAGTCGAGAAAATAAATGTTTCCAAGGTCCTTGAAAATATCATTCAATACTGCTATTGGTACAACATCTTCCTTCTGTATTGTGCTGAAACACTCCTACAGAACAAAACGAACAGTTAATCATTAAAAAGTCCCACTGAGAAATACGGATTGCACCTGCAAAGTTTCATACAAACATGCACCTGCACAACAGAAAACACTCATAAGAATCCTCACTCGGAGGGAGATGAGGAAATGAAAGAAGAGGAGGAGGAGGAGAAGAAGAAGGTGTAGAAGAAGAAGAAGAAAAAGAAAAAGAAAAAGAAGAAGAAGAAGAAGAAAAAGAAAAAGAAGAAGAAGAAAAAGAAAAA
>JAOBRD020524607.1:0-16923 GCA_027575215.2 Hydrozoanthus sils | reverse complement strand
GCTCATTATCGTTCTTGCCTCCAGCTGTTTTGCATTTTTTTGAGTGGTAATTTCTTCTTTGAAACTACACTTATAGAGCCGAAAGTTTTGTCACCCGTTAATTTTAATACTTTAAATCAGTTGTTTTTTATTTCTTATCTTTCTACGACTTAAGTTGTACGCTAAATGGCCGAATTCATATTAGAAGACGAGAAACTCGTCCAAGACGGAAATCCGTTTAGCCAAAACCCGTCTGATATAAATTCAATGATGAGAAACTCGTGTGATAAAACCGACTGATATGAATTTAGGACGATTTTTGGAGCAGAAAATACGCTCGATGTTAAAAGGGGAAAGAGTCATGGTACGAGTACCATAGAAGGCCCCCAAGCCCACTTCCACATTTTATTTTGCTCGTTATGGCATTCCACTCTTTCTTGAACCATTTAAATTTTGCACGAAGTTGCTGTATACTAAACATACACTCATTACTTCCTTCGTACCCCATTGCCTCTTCAAATTCATCTCTTTTATATATCTTTAAAAACAATGATTCGTTTGCACATTTCTTTAGCGCGTAAGTTTTCCAAATGATAGAGCCACGAGCGGTCTTTATGGTCTTTGCTGGACAGTATTTCTGCATACGTTGTAGTTTCTTTCTCTGTCCAAATTTTGTTATCTTTCTTTTTGTTTTGTCGAGGTTTTTTGGGCAAGTGTTTTCTCCTTCCTTTTGGGCGCCATTTTCATATCCCAGTATCCCTTTCACGAGTTCTAGTTCCATGTATACTCCTTTTGGATTTGTACACCCAAATATCCGTCTCCAAAACTCGTCTAAATGTGAATTGAAGACGGGTTTCCCGTCCAGACAAGTTCTCCGTCCAACTTTTGCGTCTAAATCGACGGAAAAGTGGATGGATAAATTTCACACGGAAATCCCGTCTTCTGTCGGATTCATATTAGACGAGTTTCCCGTGTTACGGACGAGTTTCCCGTCTTGGATGAGTTTCTCGAGGCTAATATGAATTCGGCGAATGAAGCAGAATGTAAACAAACTCCCACCTTAATGTATTCAAACAAGCCTCAATGAATAGGCTTCCTGTCCGTCAGAGTCTTGTGGAAGCAAAATAAAAATTGTGTACCAAACGTCACATGAACTACAAACGTTTATTTAATATTAATTAGGGCGCAAGGTCGACACGACAGGAAGGTTAACAGATAGTAAATATTGTTTGAACTAGCAATCGATGGCGTTTGGTTCTTGTCAGGGCAGCCATCTAAAATTGCTTGAAACACGCTGGATCGCCTGGCCGGGTTCACTGGTGATAATAGCAGTTGCTCTAAAAAACTAAGCAAAGCTCTCTAATATTATGCACATAATTACAAATAAAAGAAAGGTTTTCGGCTTACTCGTATACGGTAATCAAGACAGCACGTGTGGTGTCCATTTATAACAGGGCAACCCTTTCCTGAAACTCTATGCAGTAAAGATTTTTCTTGTACAGACGTATAAGTTTTCGATTATGAATTCTTGGGTTTCCTCAAATTCAGTTTTGAGAAGGCGCCGTATGTACAAGTTCTAGTTCTGTGCTTGGCCGGCCTGTGTAGAGTGAACTCTAATTAGTGTATGTGGAAGTGCTGTGGTTTTGCATTGGTGGTTTTGATGTTGTTTTCATTCGTGTCGAGAAGGATGACGGTAACATCTGAAGACCAGTCGAAATCATGTACAACAGGCAAACTTTGTCGATGTGATTGAACTAATCATCGACCAAGTTGAAGTACGACATCCAAGAATTACTCTTCGGTTAACTGCTCTTTGAATTGCGAACAAGCCGGGCCTGCTGTACGTCATGGCACAGTGCGTGACGAAAGTTGAGCTTCATTTATCGTGCCGAGGTTTGTTAAACAAAGATGCTTTATCGAAGTCCGATCCAGTTGCTGTGTTGCACATGCAGGACAAAGAAAAGAGATGGTACGAGGTGAGAGAAGAAACTTTATTGCAGACATTGGATTTTGATTGTTAATGTTGGCATACATATGCATTGCGGCACTTTGAAACATTATGAGTGCATATATTTAAAAATCGTTTAATTAATTTCTTACTTGATTTTCGTGTATGAAAAGTGTTTTTGTGTGTGTAGGCTATTTTATAGTAGGCTCCATATGCTCTGTCACATAACGTTGAGAAGTTTGTGAGTTACCGGAAACATGTTGATCAGTAGGAGTGGTTTATGAAAATATGTGTAAATAGAAAGTTCTGTACAATAATTTCACTTCGATTCTTAAAATGTAAATTGGTCCTACTTCGCTTTATTTAGACATTTTTCCCTCTTTTACCTGCATGAATCCTGCTTGACAGGTCAACTCGAACCTTAAAAACCGTTATAGATTCTATACTTCTAACAAGAATCTAATCGACCATGGCCAGCTGAGTGATCTGAGTTGTCTTTTTGTCAACCTTCGTTATAACATCAGCTACTTATAAATTGTTCAATCTTTAACGCTTACCACTTATATACATATTCATTGTATTTAATTAAGCAATAAACCATACTTTTCTATGGGTGTATAAGAATAATAAACCACGCTGGATGTTAGGAGAACACGAAAAAAACAGGAAATCCTGAGCTGAAGGCAAGAAGTTTGCAAATTAAACTTCTCGAGTGTTCGCCCAACATTACAAGAAGTGGTTTAATTATTTGCCCGTAAACGTTAACCAATAGAAAAATATGGTTTATTGCTTTTATATATGAATTTACTAAAGAATAAACACTGAACTATAATTTGAGTTAAATTTCATTTTAACTTGATTGTAGTTTTAAAATTTTTAGTTTTTATTTACAATCTATAGTTTGGCCGAACAGACCAAATAAAGAATTCCCTGAATCCAGACTTTTCAAAACCTTTCCTCGTGGACTACTACTTTGAGATGGTGCAGAAACTGAAGTTTTTAGTGTATGATGTTGATAATGCCACAAAACGACTTGATGACGATGACTTCTTGGGTGAGATGGAATGTACTCTAGGACAGGTGATACTAATGTTAACAGTATTCTTTATAGTTAGTCCAAATGCAACTTGTTAATTAATGTTACATACATTGGTCAGGACAAAGAGTTGAAAGTTCAGTTACAATAATTATTTTGTTTTGAACTACCAGCTTCATGATCAGCATTCTCTATTTGACAGCTATCCTCCAAGGTGAGATAAATAGTGTTGTATGTAATAATTATACTAACAAAAGACCTAAATATAAATTAGCATCAAGGCATATCAATATTGTATCTAGCAATTATGCACCATGGCCAACCCTGTGGGGGATAGTTGTTTTAGTTTTTACCACAACATTGGGAAGAATTTAGCTTTATTTTCAAAGAAACAATGTAAACCAGTTTTTTTTATTTTTTAAACAAATTTTTATTATTTCAAATTTAAAAATTCAACCAATGGCGCTAGCCTTGGATATCACAAGTTACGGGAGCCAATTGATCATTATCAGAGCACATAAAAATAGGTATCATTTGCTTTGGTACAGTAATACTGTACTCATAAAATTCATTGTTATTAATTATATTGTTACTTGCACCATCATGTATTGTACTGCTTGATCTGTAAACTACAGGTTGTATCAAAGCGATCCTACACGCAGCCTTTGAGCATAAAAGGAAAACAAGCAGGAACTATCACAGTACGTTGAAATGAGGTTCAGCGCATCAAGGATCATTTGAAATTATTATTACATACAATTATTTGACAATTTAACTAAGAAGTGAAGTTTTCTACGAGTCAGTATAGTCAACAAGGCACAATTAAAGCAACAAGTTGATAAAAAACGACAACAAGCAAAAATTAAATTAAATTAATCCAAGTATACTACCAGTTAAAATTTAAAGTGCATATGAAGTGAACAATTTTATTGCTTCAGTGGATAAACCTTGGTAAGTGAGGAATAGCAGTAAAAAAAAATTGTCAAAATCTTTTATGGTTTTTGAAATATTAAAATCTATATAAAGTCTCCAACTGCAACTATTTGAGACAAACTTGGATTAACAGCAGATTTTTAAAAAATGCAAATTTGTTTGAACCATCACTCATGCATGATCCTGACATCATCAATTGAAAACTGTAAATGTTAATATTTCAAGTCATGATCAGCCATAAAAGGTTTTTATAAAATTTTTTCATTGCTATTCCTCATTTACCAAGGTTTATCTGATCCACTGAATAAGATTTTTCACTTCATATGCACTTTAAACCGATAAAACGAGTGTTCAAACAATGCGCAATCCACCATTGTTTTTTGTTTAAAAATACCTGCAGTGTGGCTACTTCCCGTCTAATGCTCAATTATAGATAGTGAGTACTCTGAAGTCCCTAATAATATATATATAGTATTTAGAGCAGATCAATTAGTGGTACAGGGTGGAAAAATCTTTCAAAATTAATAATGGACTATAGAATGGAATAGTAGTATAGGGTGGAAAGACGAAAATACAAGTTTGTAAAATAAACCATAATTATATTAATAAAAAAAAGTATGAAATAACTTTTTTCTTGGAGGTGGGTGCTTCTTTTTGTCAAAAATAAGGATCCTCGAATGTAAACACTGAGCATTGCAGTGTCCCAGAAGAATATTGATAGGCTGAAAACCTGCAGTGGAGATGCTATAGCTAAAGGCTTCCGAAACCCAGAAATTAATAATAGTGCAGTCCCATGATAAGGCCCACAAAGAGTGAAAATTTAGTCCAAAATAAATAATAGTACATATACTATTATTAATTAAGGACTTCAGAGTAGGTTTTAGCCACTTTTGTTGCAGCTAACATACATATATATGTAATACTATGGTTGGTTTCTATTATTGTATGTATTAATTAATATATAAGTCGCTAATAGTTAAATGTATAATTTGTTAAATCAATATACATCTTATTAGTTGAGTCTGACGTCTTTGCACTTGGCTATAAATAGGAAGAAAAAAGCTTGAATAATAGCTACATATCTGTACAGAATGAGCAAACAAGGATAATAAATAACCAAAGATATTTATTGTATGGCTTTCAACTGTTCAAATTAAGACACTGCAAAGGTCAGTCTTGCAGACATGTTGACAGGTATAAAGGCATTTTAATTCGCTTGTAAGTTGCCAAGTTTTCCAATAAAGGCGAGGCTGATGCAGCAAAACAATTGCTCTAAAGTAAAATTTTCAAATTGTCAATGACAATGCTAATGAAATGTTTCTGCAAGAAAATGTGTAATTGTTCACAAAGGGAATATCAGCTACTGTAGGCCATGACTAGTCTCTGTTATAAAAAAGCAATTTATGGACCTCAAATTGACCAATCACTGTGCTAGAAATCATTCAGCCACATAATAAAGATAATTATTTACTGTTAGATTAACTATTAATTTTTGGTTAACTAAGTACTGGTATATATTGCAGTAATGGGAAAAGTACAATATAATCTATTAAGTAGCTCAATAAAATGTGTAACTAATGTTGCAAATTAAAAGCTGTATTATATTTATTAAATTAAGAATGCAAACTCACAATTATATTTAAATTACATTAATTTGTTGGCATATCCAACAAATCCATACAAGGTAAAGATATAACAGAAAACCCACAGGTTATAGTCCAGAAAATAATAAATTTCATGATTACTTGCTAATGAATTGGTTGCGATCTAAATCCAGATTTATGCTGAGGAAGTCAAAGGGGGGAACGAGTTTATGAAATTAACATTCAGAGCAACAAACTTGGACAAAAAGGTATGTAGGAGCAAGTGTATTGATTACATGGTTCATGCACTTCACTAAGTTTTTATATAACTAAATCTTATATTTGTATTGCATATATGTATTTTCGACATCATGACTGTACTGTATATGATCAAAACAGCAACATCCATACTTTTTGGTTGCATGAATTTCCATGGATGATGTTTAAACTGTGTTGGCAGATCATGGGTACAATGGTTTGGTACAATCAACTAGAAAATAATTGATAAACAAATATGTTTGTTGCCTGAGCTCTTTAGGTAGCTGGTGCTTCAGCTGTTTAAGCTAGCCTGCAGTATTGTATACGTAGTAACATGCAGATCAAATTCAGTTTTGCTGCAAGCATACTCTAAATCTTAAGAAAGGCAATAGTTACTATTTATTATAACAACTTTTTAATTGATTTGATTTTACCAAATATTTATAGCAGCAGTTTTATCTCATATAAGATAGCACATGTACAACCACATCCGTAAAGTAAGATGGGAACTACAAGGGTCTTAAACAGTCTGAGCTCTTGGAGTTCCAAATTCTTTAGATTTTAACAAATGCCCCTTATTGTTTTGAAGAGTCTGTTCTTCAGATCGTTAATTCCTCCCTCTTTACAAATTTTAGCTCCCCGGAATAAATAGTGTCTGTTTCTGCAAGGGCAGATAATTGAAAGTCTCAACTTCACTATCACTGATCAGTTGTAACATTTTCCTGACTCTTTGCATTAATCCTCATCGCCTATGTCTTTTCCTTGTTGATTTTTAGCCAAGTTCACCTTGCCTCCCTATTCAGTCTGTAGTTGTTTTACTTTAGTAGAAAAAGTCAGCGCCATGTTGTCCCCAAAATCCAAATTGTCAGGCATAGATAGAAGTTTAGCCTCTAGATCTGCCAGATTCCACTCTATCCTTTCTCCCCTTGCACAGCCTTATCATTTACCAAGTCAATTATTATCACATACAAGAATCCTGACATGTTGCACCCTTGTTTAACGCCTGATTTGGTATTAAACTACTCACATGCTTCCGCCTGATCTTCTACAGCTCACTCGAAGTCACTGTAGAACACTCTCTTACTATCCCTGTCTATGGTTCAGGATGCCATATTTCTGCATGAGTAACCATAAGCTTTCATGGTGGATGAAGTTGAATAGCTTTTTGAAGTCTTTGAAGTTTACAAATCAGCTAGCCCCCCTCCCCCCCCCCATTCAATGACTTGCTCGACAATGTTTTTCAATATGAAAATCTGGCCTTTCCTGCCTGTGCATTTCTCACCCTGTTGCCAATTCCATTCCGAATGAAGTCTATAATGATCCTTCCAATGCAAGTACACCCACCACTGAGAGCAGAATTATTGCTCTCCAGTTCTTACATTCCATAGGTTTTTTTCTGGAAACTAAATAACGAGCGCCTTCTGCTATTCATTAAAATTTTTTTGATGTTTCAACACTTGTTCCATTAGTTCATGTACTTTTCTTGCTGACAAGATCATAAAGATGGTAATAATATTCTACGGTGACTTCTGCTGAGAACTCTGCTTGTGCCTTCAGCAACTCAGAGCTCTGTGAGTCGATTCCTGGTGACTTCCCATTTCTTCAGTCTTTCAATGGTCGCTTTTACTTCTCCCTCAGTGTTGGCTCAGTGACTGCAGTTTTGTCAATTACCAGGTTAGGTTCAAACTTGCATTCATCTTCCGTTGTTATTGGATCTGTTGGTTCCCCTAGGGCTGTTAGTTACTTTTTAAAGTACTTTGTCCATCTTGACTGCATGTATTTCCATCTTACCACTCAACAGATTGCCTCTCTTGTCCATGATTGCTGCACTGTTCCTAGATATTTCATTGCACAGCATCTTTGTCAGCCCGAATGACGCTTTCATGTGTTATTTCCTTGCAGTATCCTCTGCCTCGTTTGCAATGTTATCAACCCATTTTCTTTTGTTGCTTCATGTGCTCCTCTTCACCTCCCTACTCTTTTCTTTATTATTATAATTTTATTCTGAGTCATTTCTTAATCTTCTCCAAACAGCCGTGCTTGAATCCTACTATTAATTTCCTCAATTTAGGCTACAAGTGCCATGATTCTTCTATTTTCCAGTACTTTCTTTCCATTCTTGGCTGGCCTAATACTTCTGCTGCTTTCATGTATGCCTTTTCCATCACTTGGCAGTAACGCTCTATTGTATCATCCTCCTGGACGTTCGACGCCCTTTCCTCCAATACCAGATATCTATTCTTCAAACTGAATGTGATCTTTAATGTTTTCAAAATGTCTTCACTGTTCAATTTGTTGGTATTCTTAAATCTTATGTTTCCCTTTTATTATGGTTGCTTCCGTAGTTTTAGCTTCACCTAATTCATGCACACAAGAAAATAATCATTTTAAATGTCAGCAGACCTATACACTCGGGTGTTGATAACTGAATTAGCTAGGGAATTTCTTGCTGACAAGCACATTGTGTATTTGATTTTTCCATTTTTTTGTCAGGCCATATCCAGGTGGCCATGTGCATAGCCTTGAGAAAACACAGTTCCTGATACAACTAATTTGTTCATGTCACAAAATTTGCCATTGTTGTTTTGTCTTTCCATCCCATGCATATGCTTACTCACAACTCATTTGTAGCCCGAGTTTTCCTCACCGACTTTCGCATTCATGTGACCTGTGACAATCAGCTATAATCGTGTTCCTTAGCTTGTTAGTGTTCAACACATCCTACAGTCTCCTGTACAATACGTCCTTTACAAACTTGATCCTTTGCATCCTTTGTTAGCGCATAAATTATACACATGTACAATAGTCAGTTTGATGTGTTTGGAAAGAACCTGGCTACAATTATTTGTTCGTTTACAGGCATCCAATCTAAGAGAGCTCTCATTGCAAATTTAGACATCTACATACCTACTCCTCTGTGGATGTTGTTCTCTCTACTAGAGTGTATGATTGCTGCTCCTTCCTCCCATACTCCCTTGCCATGCCCTGTCCAATATGTCTCACTGATTCCCATGAATTCAATGCGCCCTCATTCCTCGATGCTTGCACAGTGTTCCAACTTCATTACAATGTCCTTACGTTCCAATCACCTATCTTCATGACGTGTTTAGGGTGGACTTACGGTTTCATCTGCTCAAGGGCTTCCATATGGCTTTGACCCCCACATATCACCGAAACTCTCATGCTATGAGGAGTGACCACAGCATCCCCCAGAACACATGAGATCATTCCATTTCTGGTTTCTGTAATACACTTTTTTATGGGAGCAGGTTATTTACCTGCAGCCCAACCCCCTTCTTGGAAGACCACTGGGATCACTCTTAGTTAGGCCCTACTATACCCTTTGACCTGTTTGGCATGGGTGACCCCACAAGGTGAACATGACACCATTTGACATGGCTCAGATTTCATTGTGGCACACTAGCTAATTGCCCCACCGTGACTAGGTAGCGCCTCCTTTGGAGTGGACATAGCAAGCTAGTTTACTAGAAAAAGTAAAGGTGCTCAGTGTGGCATCAAACATTGCCATTAAAATGTGTTTACAGTAGTTAAATAGTTAACACAGAATAAAACAAAGTACTTTTTAACTGCCCAATCGGTATTCAAAGTGTCTTTTGTTCTTCTTAGAGCAGTGTTCGTTTTATAACGACTTAGAATACATTTACAATATGATAGAGACTAAAAAAATATTAATAAAAGGGACCAAAATTTAGTGTCTATTTATAGAGTAGTCTGTTTATCTGGGTGTCTGTCTTTAGGGTCTTACTGTTTAGATGTATCTAGTGTAATTTTGTAATCTTGTCTATGACATTTACTTTATATGAATTTATGACTAATGCTTAATCTAGACACATATTATTTTTGTAGCTACGAAAGCCAGTACGTAATTTATCAAAATGTGTTTACTGTACTTGATATTAAAGGATTTTCTAGGCAAGTCCGATCCTTATCTTGAAATTTCTAAGTTCAAGAATGATGGCAGTTCATTGGTTGTGCACAGAACAGAGGTACTAACAATAAATTGAAAATTTTTCTGGTATACATCAGCGGCCGGTTGTTCAAAGGCCGATTAACTTTAAACCAGGGTCAACTCTCAACAAAACCTATTAGTTGCCATGGTAATTAACCCTGGATTAGGGCTAATCATCTTTTGAACAACATGGCCCAGTAGTACTTAATTCAAAGGGAGCAGCAGTCTGAATATATTGTTATTATTTAACAGGTTTTGTAAGAACGTAAAGAAGCTGTTAAAAATGAGCACAGTACAGTTACGTTATATATAGCTGTTTATAAAAATATTAAGAATTGCTGTTGGAAAAATACTTGACTTGATGATGATCAGTTAGTTTAAAGGAATTCTCCACAGTATAACATTATTTCTATGTCCGTATCTATATCCATATTTATAGGAGTAATTTGTTATATATACTAATTGATGTATTATATTTGTTCTAACTCACAAATATTCATGATTATTGATCCTTTGTTGAAATTAATCTTAATAATGATCTAACTGTTAGAGCTGCTACTTACTATAACATAGTCAACTTATAGCAGCATGGTGGTATAACATAGTCAATTTATAGCAGCATGGTGGTATAACATAGTCAACGTATAGCAGCATGGTGGTATAACATAGTCAACTTATAGCAGCATGGTGGTAGCTTGTTTGTTCAATACGTACAGTACCTGTACACTTCATTCATAGATGTGTGGCCTAATCTCTTTTGTTTCATTTCTTTTTTAGGTAGTGAAGAACGATTTAAACCCACATTGGAAAACATTCCAGATTTCTCTGCAAACCCTGTGCAGTGGGGATTATGATGCTCCTGTTAAAGTGAGTTTGATAAATAATGGCTAAAATACTCCTGTAAAATACATAACTATATAGTGGTTAAATTATTCATGAATACATACAACTCCATATTACATAAACAATCCCATTCTAATTGACTGATATTTTCAAAATGGGGATCAGTACATGTTCATCCTTTAGTCTTACCTGTCAAGGAGATCGATTGCAATGACCTGAAGTTACCAAATGTTGAGCAAGAACAATCCCATATACAACATATGTGTCAAAACAAATCTCTCTAAATAAACTAATTACATTGGTCCAGAATTGTCTCATCCAAAAAACAGTGTCAGAGTTGGATACCTACAGTACTGTATTTCGGTCAACTAATACTTTTGTCTAATTTTTAATTAATTTTTGTTTTGCATATTAACTGTAGCTCACAAATTACTTCTTGATCTTGAGTATCAACTTTTCATTTTGTTGCTACAGTTGAGGCAGAAGTACATACAGTATGCGGACACTTTATTAGGAACCTGGAACATATTTGTTGAGTTAAAAGTTTACTGAAAATACTGAATTGCTGTCCATAGTGTGTTCGAAATAAATTCCTAAACACTTGTCTTAGAAAGGAGGAAAGAGGTATTTGCTCTAGAATGGGTTCTTATTTGAGAAGGTACCATAACATTTGACTAAAGACCGTATACACAATTTCTTTGCACATGTGACACTGTATCTAAAGTTCATGACAACCCTGCGTGACAAAGGGAAGTTTGTGCTTCCTTCCGTGTTTTTGGTACCACTTCCACTACTTTTGGAATGCTTTCTTAAAATGTTTTTGTTTTGCAATCATTTTTTTCATAACTTTAAATATTATATCCTGGTTGATTGTTTAAAATCCTAGATAAGCTGTTTTGACTGGGATGAAAATGACGATGATGATTTAATTGGTACAGTGGAAAGTACAATCAGACAGTTGCTTAGCAATAGTGATGGGGTAGGTATGAATTATATGGACCAGGAGTAATCAACAGTTGTTGTTGTTTGCATTGTTTATATTAGATTGCTTGTTTTGATTATGACAATGATGGAGGACACGACCTGATCGGCATTATTGAAACCACAGCAAGAACGTTGTTAGAGTCAATCAAGTCTGGAGGGGTATGTATGTCAAAATGTTCAATGTTGTCATTATTTCCTCGTCATGTGTTACTTATGGTAGCTGTTAATAGATTCCATTCTTTTCTGTTCTTGACAGAATGCACAGCTCCACAGCTTCCCATCCCCTTCCACCCCAAAGTATTCTTCTAACCTACTAACCACTTTGTGTCCATTGCTCTTTTTTAAGTTTTCTTTGGTTAGCCCCCTCTGTCTTTGGCATGATGTTGGTCCCACCGGCTCCATTCATGTCTCAGTTGTCGTCTCTCCTCAATATGTTCTCAATCCAGCGTCATCTTCTAGTTTTCATCTGGCAGGTCTCTAGCTGGTAGCATTTTTGTTGCTTGACGGAATTTTGTGATTACTTACTAATAGAAGTGATTGTCTGGTGTTTCGTCTGTAGAAAGTGTGCTTATGCTGATAACAAGAAAACTGTTTTTCACTAACTTTTACTTTTTTTCCACTAACATGCATGGCCCTGAAGTTCCAGCCTCTTCATTAACAGGCCCGTTACAGTCATAGGTCACCTACCGCATTTTGCTTTGTTAATTAGCTATGAAATGTTCAGAAATGGAAAGAGCTGGTTAACTTTAGTTACAAGGCGTAGTTTCAAGTTTTGATATTAAGTACGTCAAAAATGAAACTGAACATAAAATGTAATTTTTAAATGCTGCTACTAATTTTTTATTTGTACTGAATAAAGTATTGCTAAGTTTGAAAAATGATGAAATGATCGGAGCCGTTGAATTTTGGAAATCAGGCTAGAATGATAATTACGTTTTTTCTTGCTGTGGTGTTCGCACAACTTTACAGGTTATAATGTTATCTTAAAAATCTTTTGAAGAGTATTTTAACAATACTAACGCTTGTTAAAAGCGAATACAAATAAAAGGGTCTCAAAATACAATAAAAGATATTCATAGAGCCAGTATTCAAAATATCCGGTGGATTATATCCCTAGGAAAATTCTTGAAAGTTGTCGCGTTTCTTTGTTTTTTCCCTTCTGCTTTACTCCAATTACCCTTGATTACACAAAAAGTGGTGCTCATTTGAGAACAAATTTGACGGAACCAAACCTGCCTTCGCTTCCCACACTCCAGTTGGAAAGCAGTCTCTCAAGGATCCACTGCTCCAAACCTCGCTTTAACTTTTTTTTATTCGACTGATTCTGAGGAAACAAGGTAAACTGGGCAGTGCCCTGGTTGTTTAACGGTACTGCTAGAAGATTTGACACATTAGTACAGTTTATGTTATGCTATGTTATGTCTAAAGTTAGTGGTCGATATTGTCAATTCAACTCGTAACCTTTTTTTGTTACATTAACTGGAAAGTACACCTTTGATTTGGCCATCGCTTTGGATGACAAAAGCTGCATTTCCAGTTTGTGTACTTTCGTTGTTATTAGTTTTCTAATGAGTTTTATTTGACTGGCAGGGTGGAATGCCGCTCATTAATCCAAAGAAGAAGCAAAAGAAGAAGAAATACGTGAATTCTGGCGTGCTTTATCTCACCTCTTGTGAGGTAAGTTCTCGGGAGAGACTCGTGTGTGTGTTTTAATTCAGGTGAGTTGACCAACACCTAATTTCTCCTTAAATAACTCATACAAATAAGACAATTTGTAAAGAGTATACGTATACTGATCAACATATTCAGCTACTGAAGTTCAAAAAAATTAAAAAAACTTTTTTATTAACTGGTAATTTAAAAAATGGGTTCAAGCTGGGAGGTTTTAGCAACTCGTCTATTGACGTATTTGGAGCTGCAAGAATAAATAACATGATACATTTATTTGTAACGAATTTAAAGGTGCATTTCCTTGGGAAGAGTTCTAATCCGGACTCTGAATCCAAAAAGAGGTCTTTCCTTTTTCCGGTAAAATCGAAAAAAGGGTTATGAATTTAATGAGTTCGCCCGTGACGAGGATCCTATGGATTAATCGGAATCCAGATTCATAGGATTAATGGACTTTGCAGTTCTTTGGGATTGGATTGCGAAGGAAGTAAATTTGGCATATATAAAGTATTCGCACTGAAATACCGTATGTGGTCTAGAAGATAAATAATCTCTTTTTAAATTGTTTGTTTCTTTCACAAAAAAGAATCTGTGTTTTTGGATTCTGCCAAACAGAAGCGCCTATAAAAAGCACTTCAGTTACGTAAGACTTTGAGTGCCACATTTATACACATGTTTTGTATCTATTGTATTGGCAAAAATGACGAAAGGAAGGCAATTCATTTAATGTTACCCGTTGAAAACTGCAGACCATTCAGTTTAATTCGGGTCTCTGATTGACTGTAGTTTTTGCATGGGATATGTTTAGTAGCAGTAATCATTATTTTACTTGGATGATTTCTTCATTTTACAAATACTGGTATCAATTGTCCTTTAATCCATAGTTGAAATTAATTGTTTAATTGTAGACACTAATTTTTAGTATTCCGTTTAGTTATAGTGGTACAGAGAATGTCTGGAATCAGTTTTGAGGCTTATCTTGTTAGTTAAAATTGATATGGCATTAAAGGCTCACTGTATGCGTACCACGTGATATAAAGAACCGCTGATCAATTTTCGTTCAAACGCTGGCGCACAAGAAGCTTGCTAGCGATATGGCGAAGCGAGGAGTACGGTCCATTATGGAAGACACGGCATCTGTGCTGGAAAATAGAGCAATGGAAGACGGCTCTCGCGATTTTGACTTTCCACTTCGTTGCACTCCATTTATGAATATGCAAATAAATTCATTGAGCTAAAGCAGCACAATACAATTTCGCGACGCCATATTGGAATTTTTGATTTTGTTAACTAATTTTTTCAAAGTTAGCTAGTTCTCTGCGCATGCTCCAGGAAGCGCGCAGTGTGCCTTTAATGCATTCTTGTGATTGAAAGATACCTTGGTGTAACTTTAACAGCAGAAAGTCCCGAGTAATTAACCTTTCATCATCTACAATTTACCGTAATCGACCCCACCATTTGTAATCACAGCACCTAACCAAAATCTTATCATAATCATCATTCATAATTTTGTTATCATCATCATGTTAATTGAGCGTCATCACTCGAACCATCATTGCTGCACTGAATGTTTATGTTTTGTTTGTCTTTATTTTGTGTAGGTGACTAAGAATCATTCTTTCCTCGACTATGTAATGGGCGGATGTCAGATCAATTTCACTGTAAGTACAAATCATTTAAATAATTGTAAAAAGCTCGCCACACACCAGAGGAAAAATGTTTATAAGCTCGTTCCCTCGTTAGGCAGAGAACTGTGAGAATTTTGCCTCGCAAGGTAAAATTCTTGCAAGAAAAAATAAAATTATGCCACATATGATCGATACTAGCTGAACCGTGTGCACCGGGCTTAACCATTCACAAGTGTAGGCGAAATTATCCTATCAGTAACTTTGTTTTCTACACGTTTTACAATAGTAATTTCTATTCAGCAGAGCTGATTTCATTTGGTTGTTCAAAGCGTAGAGACAAATAAGATCGGCGCTTTTCAGAAGACAGTACAAGATACATTACATCAGTACATCTTGGTACTCACAAGTTAATCACCAACATCTTACAGGTGCTATAAGCTCACACAATGTGTACAGCTTAATTTGAGTTGCTCATCTTGTTCAGTATTTGAATTGCTAGAGACAAGCAGGTAACTTGGTTTCTGTTTCTTCCTGGAAGAAAGTAGGTATTAAAAATTTCTTAATAACCAAGTGCGAGGTCTGTCCGGGGAAATATTTGCCCAAGGTCTTTCACAATACAGACCGAGGGAAAATATTTCCCCGGACAGACCAAGCAAACGAGGTTTTTATGATATTTATTACATTGCTTCAATTTTAGATCAGTAAAAGAGAACAAACGATTATCTCTGCGCGCTCGCGTTAACGAGAAATTGGTCGAATAACTTCCCGGTCCTGTAAAGGAAGTTATTTGACCGTTTTTCGGCCAATCAGCGTGCAGGATTTGGTTATTGGCCCTAGGATTTTGATTTGAAATGTAGTAAGACATTTTGTGGCAGCTGCGAGTTTTGCTTGGTGATATGTTTTAAATTTTGCCACTAACTTTATATTTGATATCTCAGGTGGGAATCGACTTTACTGCCTCCAACGGGGACCCATCCAACTCACAATCTCTTCATTATATCAACCCGTATGAACCCAATGAATACGTGAAGGCTTTGGTGGCCGTAGGAGAAATCTGTCAGGACTATGACACGTAAGTTAACTCTTAAAGTCCGGCATCTCCTGTCGCAGTTGAGCAGATTGTTTAGCAGATGAAAAGCGAAGTAACAGGTTTGATACAGTCAGTAAGCAAAAGACGAGCTACTACTGCGTCGTGACATGCTAATCCTTTCAGCCCCGGTCAGTTTATCAACATCTAACTTCTCCTTACATAACACATAAAAAATAAGTCAATCTGAAAAGAGAAAACAGAAAACTATCGAATTTGTAAGGAAACTTCTTTTAAACTGGTAACAGGAATAGCATGGGTACTAGTTTGGAAAACTGGGCCAATTTGTTCAAAGGCCGATTAGCACCGACCCAGAGTTGAATTTTTACCCTAGTTCTTGTTTCCAGCTTTGCAGAGACTGATTTATGTTGTAATTTCGGAATTGACAATTTTCTCCATAAAAAATTTAAACAGCATCTTAAAAGAACCGCAAACCTTCCCTTAGAGGAGAAATTACAGCTTTATCTTTGGCTTAACCCAGGGTCAAAGGAAACTAGATTTAGAACAACCTAGCCCTGGGCAACATGCTTTTTGGCATATTTTTAGGGCTAAAAGGTATAAAATATCCAACCAGCCACACGCCGGATTCCTCTGGTAGGCGGGAAAATTCGCGCTAGAATATTAAACGTATTTGTGACGTGTGTGGTAGTTACTTCTTGTGTCATTGCTTTAGCATGAAATGGTTGCTTATATAAACAAGAAGTGCATTCCGGATCGACCAGTACAATTATATTTTAAGATTGACTAGTTAATTGATATTTGAAAATTCTAGTTATTTTTCAAGGAAATCATTTAAGTCCTTTTAAAGCTTGGTTCAGATCACGAGAAAACGTTTTACTTTTAAGAGTTTTGTCGTCTTACTGTTCGTGTGTTGGAATTTTTGCAATGGATTAGTGTCCTATCCTGGGAGAGTCAAAGACTCTCATCCCCTTAAAATCCCTATCAAGCTTATTTTTTTAAGTTCCAGATTAAAACTGTTGTCATCTGTGAACTCAAAAATCGAATA
>JAOBRD020524399.1:0-16925 GCA_027575215.2 Hydrozoanthus sils | reverse complement strand
CTAGTTTCTTGCAAAATATTGCTAAATTCTTAATTCACCCTTTAATTGATCCAATCCATTGACAGAGGCATGCTTGATGTAGTTGGATTGACTTTTTGAAACATTCGATTTCTATTTAAGTTTCACAAGACCCCTTTTCTGTTATTTGTCTACAAATGCATTTTGTTTTGACAGTCGCTTTTTGCTTGGTAAAACTCTCAGTTTATATTTAAAAAGTGAAAAATTAACTAGCGTTTTTGATTAATTAAAATATACAAGCTATTAAAAGTGGAATTTGTAAAAAGATGAAATTAGATTAAATTGATAATTGTTATATATGCTTACATAAAATTTTCACAGGAATTATTCACTGGGTTTGTGTAGTGTTTGATGTAAAACCAAATGCTGCCTTATTCATGTAAAGCTGTTAAAGTCATAATTGTCAGAATGCTTCATTATTTGCATTGAGACAGCTACATATACTGACTATTGGTTAAAAAGAAAAAAGTAGGGACAGGTTTTTATAAAAAGTTGAATAAGATGTGTCTCTTTGCAAGACCCTTTGTAATTATATGTACTCAATACTTTGGTTTCAAAATTCAGAATGGGAAAAAGCGAACTGTTGACATCTACAGTGTATATACATACTCTAGAGTGATATGCAGATAAACAATTAGGGGTGTAAGTAAACACAGATTGCAGTATTTGTTGACTGTTCGAGAACTTAGAAGACTTATAAAGGTTATAATTATTGATTAACAGATCATTAAATTATTAGCAACATTGATTTAGTAATACTGCTGAAGGACATCCTTGAAACTAGCTTAATGCCAATGATCGATAATGTGGACAGCATCTCATTGTAGTTCAAACAAGAGGAAGTGGAAACAGTCTGTACAAAGCAATGTCGAGCTGACAGTATTAAGAACATCATGATGGATATTAATCTGAGAAAGGAAACATTTACAGGAAATCCAAATTTTGGATTAAGAAACAAGACTGGTGTAGTAGCAATTCTTCGTTTTCACTCACTTTCTAGAGACGCCAAGGACAAAAGATGAAGTGGTAAGCGATCATGTTGTTGCCTTAAACAAAACAAATCATCAAAATTAGTTTGTTCAAGAGCACCAACATGGCCGCTATGATGTCAGGTGAAAACTTTATAGTCATGTTATGAAAAATAGATTTACAAGTGCAGCTGTATTTATAGACATAGAATATTTCTAGGTCTCTAGAGGCTTCCAGGCTTTTGTTTATTGTAGGTTTTAAATTCCTTACACTAAGCCTCAAGGAATTGCAAACTCAAACAGCTGTTGATAGAATAAGTGATTTCTATATTTCTAATATGATCTTTGAATTTGACTTTGACTGGATGGCCAAAGATTCCCGGCAAGTTGAGACTCACTGCCTCATGAAACAGTGCACAATTAGTTAGATACCTGAACAAGGGTCGATCTTCCCTCCCAGAATACTCTTTGAGCCTAAACGAAACCCAGGAAAATCAAATTTATAGATCACCATAGACTTTTGGAGTGTAGGAATTGGATCCTTGTTGGAGCAGTATTGTGATAATTTATTAGCGTCGTATCTGACTACAAACTTTACCTTAGTTGTAAAGTACCCATGTAACTTTTGATTAGTTTATGGGCTAGATTTTCACCCTGATTTTACCAAAATAAACCTTGCAATACTTTATTGAATTCTCCCAATTGGGGCTTTTCAGAATCAATTACAATAATCAAAAACATGCTTACATGTGTAATGTAACTCTCTATATGTATTTATAAAATGGCTAGAGCTTGTAAAGTAGTTAAAAGGGAAAAAATGCTATAAGACTGAAAACATATTCACTGAAATGGCTAGAACTCGTAAATTACTTAAAAAGAAAGAATGTTAAAGTTAAGAAGGCTAAAACATGTGGTAAGTGGAGGTGACTAGTGCTGGATATCTACTGTTTCAGAAACCAATCAGAGGGTGCAAAAAAAAGCTGTTCACTAATTTGCTATATACTAAAACGGAATATTCAGTGAGTTGGAATTTGGGTTCGTGCCCAGCTCATGTTGACTTGTTGTGATAAATGGATTGGAGCTATTTATCACAACAGTTTCCCAAGAGAGGCACCATAAGCGGGGACACGACCCGAAGTTCCCACTCACTGAATATCAAATAATTGATGCAGTAAAGGCTGAAAAACAATGGCTTTAGAGGTCTTTCATTCGTCTTGCTGTTTGGTTATTTATTTATTTATGAGTAATTACCACGAATTAAAAAAGTATTTAGAAAAAACATTTTCTTATTGTTATATTAGTCATAATTAAATAAGTTGGCGACCAAATTGTTCCCATTAGTCGCCAGCAGCTGGTTCCAGAGCAAAATGTTAATTTCGGGCCCTGTTAATTGGAATTTGTTTAGTTAAAATTCGTTTTTATTTTATGAGATTGTAACGGCAGGTTTTAATCGAAAGAAAAATCTGCTTAGAATATATTTCTTGGTACCTTAAGACAAAAGTATCGGAATCATCTTATATATTAATTCATCATCGAAAGAAAGAATGTTCTACCGTCGGAACGTTTCGTCTTTTTCAATCTCTTGGCTCGCACTCGTCGCATGCGTGTTTCGAAGCAAAGTCAATCGATATAAGCCAATCCCAGCGCGAGACTTGCCACGCGCCGCCTGCAGTTAAATGGGTTTCTTTGATCAGTTGAAGGCTGCATACAGGTGCTCGACAGGTCAACAGTTTGGTGTAAGCAGGTTCTTGGAAATCCTCTACGACGTTGTTTACAACAAGGGAACTCCGTTTGTTTATCGTATAAACATTTTTCTAAAAAATCAGTTCAACATCTGATAAGTTTAAATTATATTCTTATAAAGTTTTTATTTAATTCGTTATGGCATATGCTGAGAACAAGCGTGCGTTATCTCCGGTAAGTTAAACTTCAACTTTGCCTTTTAAATACCAGAGTCAACCTTAAACGCTAACAATCTAGTTATGATAAAACTAATATGGTTTTATTGTATGGCTCGAGATAGTATGAACTGTTGATCCAAAATTACCTTATGATCTCTTACAGAACATTGTTAAGGCGACTAATGTAACATTCACTTCGCATCATGTTTCCCGACATAAACGAGGACAAGTTGTCGGAACACGCGGCGGTTTCCGAGGCTGTACTGTCTGGCTTACAGGTAAAACTAATTTCAAGTCGGGTTCAACATGACACCATCGTACGTTGATAAAAAGAGATCATCACTAAAACAGCATTGTTTTTCTAATGTACTTGGGGGTTTCATGGCGAATCACTATTTTTTTGTCTAGCTGTGTTTTATTTAGAAAATAAGAGCAGAAGATATATACTTGATTTGAGAATGAAGTTGTAAGTAGTTTTTGATTAGCTGTTTCTGTAGTTTTGTTTAATTTAAGCTCAAAATATGATGCGCGTGTTTTGGTGAAATATGGTTGGGTTTGACGTTGAAATTTTGAATGATATATATTTTTAAAAATGTTTTTAACAAAGAATTTCAGACACCTTAATTTCGTTTCATTACTTTTTCAAAGTTTACAATATTTTTCATACCTATAAATATTATTTATACTTTTTTCCTCATGAAATCTACATCTGAAAGACAGGGAAAATTTGATTTCGTGTTTAATTTTTTATCTTTTAGCGCCATAGGGCGCATTCATGATTAGCATTTGAGACTGAAATACTAAACGAAAACTTTGTTGCTGCTATGGAGATTATGTTCTTGTGAGAGTGTTGATTTTTGTCTAATTATTATTTTTTTGACAAATATGTAAATTGAAATGGATAAAACCGAAATCATTTCTTTAAAAGTTTTGACTTATAAAAACCTTTCAATCATTAAATTAGTTAGTAGTTAACTTGTAATCGTTCTCAGGATTGTTATCTATCCAGGTGCTCTTTAAACATGCAATCGATTTGAGAGTAAGAATGTAATTATTCTCATTTGCCATTGAATATTCGTGCAAAGGAGAGAGCGAGAAAATAAAACATTAAATTATGAATTTTGTTCAAATATTTAAAAGATCACATTTCATTCATTTCACTGAAGCCTAATAGTTTGTAATTAAATTTAATTGTTTGTGCACCTGGGCCCGCATGGAGATTTATTCACGCCCACCATTGGTACAGTTGTGACAGATTAAACTTGTAGAACTTCACAGAATAATGGATAATTCTGAAAACGGTGATTCGAGTTTGTTCAAAGTGCCTAGGTAACGTACTGCGTCTTACTTGGCCGCAGCAATCGTAGTTATTGATCGCCGGCACGAGGAGGAAAATGAGTTCCCTCGTTCCAGGTTCTCTACAAGTGATTTTGGCGCGACCAAGTCATAGGAGAGTCGATTTTAGATCATGTGTTCTATAGCCCATGTCGGTCGACATATTGACCGATACGTCGGCCGATATGTCGACCGATACTCGGCTGATAGTCGATCGATAATCGACCGATACATCGGCCGATGCTCGATCGATACTCGACCTATACAGGGATCGGCCGATACCAGTATCGACCGACATCAGATGTTGCTCACCGACACTCGGCCGACATATCACCGATACACCACCGACATACCACTGTTATACTACCGATACACCACAGTTATATCAAATGGAAGAGAACATAGTTTCACAAAAAGGATAAATGATCCGCACAGACGTTCTGTTTGTATGAGAGCGTTATACTCGCGGCATTTCAGACTTTATTAATATGGCTCCCGTTAAGGGCTAATCGATCTGCTGTAGTTATACAGAAAAGAGATAAAACTTTACTTTAGCTAAAACTTATGTTAAACAAATGGAGATAAAAAAATACCTCGCTATTTCATATGATACACAGTTCTGAAGATAAGAGAGGAAAGTATGAAATAAAAAAAGTGAAATGATTAAACACACAAAATAACGCCCATCAGTTGTTATGGGTCTCGCAGAACTACTGTATGAAAAGAAATAGTGATAAAACACAGGTACAGTTTCTCTCTGAGCTCCGGTTGCTCTTTGTGTTCTGCAATAAGCCGGTATACTAATCATTAGGCAATAGTTATATCCATCCGGGCTATATAAAACTTGTGAAACTATATTGTGTTTTTTTTTTTGCCTCGCAGATTTTTACAAAGTACATATACGAGTATTAGGAAGTTACAGAATACTAACTCCGAATGTTGTTATTAAAGACAAAAATAATGATTTATTCGACAATCAACCCAGACCATCACTTGTGCTATAAAATAGGCACTACACTGATTGAGAAAAACCGCCAATGTACCGGCCGTCGACACACGGCTGAGACTCGATCGACATATTGCACATACGTCCCACCGATATATCGGTCGACACTCGAACGATCTGTAGATCGAGTATCGGTCGAGCATCCGGCGGTCGACTATCAGTCGATGTATCGATCGTATCGGTCGTTACTCGGACGACACTCGGTCTATGTGTCGGCTGGTATGTCGACCGACAGGGGCTGTAGTACACATGATCCAGCCAGGCAAACATTCGTTTTTCAGTTACTACGATGGCAGTTAATTCATTCTGTACTCACCGTGTACTACTCACCATGTAGATAAAGAGACCCAGACTCCACAGCGCTTGGTGATGAGTCAGCTGATTCACTAGGACTTTGATGTAGTTCGAACCCAAAGACAAACGTCAATTAAATTGGAGTTAAAGGTTGACAGTGTGTTTTGTTCCATATTTCAGGACTCTCGGGTGCGGGTAAAACAACGATAAGCATGGGCTTAGAAGACTACTTGTGCCGTATGGGAATCCCCGCCTATACACTGGACGGCGATAACATGAGAACAGGGCTCAACAAGAACCTCGGCTTCACACCAGAGGACCGCGAGGAAAACATTCGACGTGTTAGCGAGGTAGCCAAACTATTTGCAGACTCTGGTATGATCTGTCTGACTGCATTCATCAGTCCGTACGCTAAGGTAAGTGAACATGAGGAAAGTGGTACCCACGCTCTCGCATCATTCCCCAGAAGAAAGAGCCTAGACATTTGGTTGAATCTTATGGTCCTGAAAATTCATGAAGTAAAATTTTCCTAATTACCGTCAGTCATCATACTCTTATTTGCATTCCTTAAAATAATGACCATCCCGAAAAGAACGACTCATCTGGTAGTGAAGTCATCCCGAAAGTAATGATAACCCCCAGCTCGGGAGAAACTTTCTCGCCAGTTTGGTCTTACCATTAATGGCTGTTATTACAGTTGAGTCCGTACGCCCATGATCTTTTGTTGTGAAGATCTTACAAGCGAGGCTATCAGGTACACTCGGGGCTCGGCGTTTGACCCGGGTCCAAGACGTGACGACAACAGCTTCGTTTGTTTCGTTGCACGACGTTATCATTGAAAGTATGATAAAACGGATTTAACTACAACTAATTTTTTCCACCGTTTTGAAGCTTTTTTCCACAAAAAATTTAAATTTTGAAAAAAAAAAGGAATTGGTTGGACACCCGAGTTAATCTTGTCGGACGTAGGACGGATAGAAGATTAAGAGAGGAAACAAATTGTAGTTTATAACTCACGATGTTTCGGTGCCTTCGTGACTGTTATCAAGAAAGAATTAGGTTAACAAGTAAAATTTTTAAAAATTTTTTTTGTGGCTGTGTTCAAGCCTCGATCTCAAGCCAGTGCATATTGTGACCACGGTGACATGGTGACTATTGTGGATCATGCATACGTAAACAAATGCTTGCGAAAGCCAGTTTCTAGCAAAAACACTCGATTCCTTTTTTTGTATATTGCATAAATATTTTTGCAGAAATCAATTCAACATCTGATAAGTTTTAATAATAGCTTTAATATTGTTTGAAACGAAAATAAGCGTGCGTTATCCTCGGCAAGTTAAACTTTTTAACTTCACCTGTAAATGCCTGAATCAGGTTAAAGTAGCTAGTAATCTAGTTATAATAAAACTAGTATGGTTTTATTACATGGCTCGAGATAGTTTAAATGGTGAAATTCTGTCGTAAAATATTGAGAAGGGACGATTATTGTAGAAAAAGGTCGATAATCGAAGTATATGTTGTTTATTAAGCTTTTCAAAGTAACTGTTTCATAAAATGAAGTTCGAAAGCGAGTTCAGGTTCCTCAAATTGTTGTTTGAAATGCACGTTCTAGTTTTTGTCACTTTTCCTCGATTTTTTCCGACAGCCGTTGCCCATCTTTCAGTTTATATTCCTAGACCTCGAATATTTTATTTCGTCCTCTGAAAACACAAAATCAACTTTTGACGAAGAAGAATACGCTGCAAACTCAGCACTAAATATATAGTAGATACTTGTTTAGTTTTACTTTAGTTTTTTTATTATCCACAGGATCGTCTGAGAGCCAAAGCACTTCATGAGAAGTCAAGCCTCCCATTCTTTGAGTGTTATGTAGACACTCCGTTGAACAAATGTGAAGAGCGGGATGTCAAGGGATTGTACAAGAAAGCACGGGCTGGTCTCATTAAGGGTGAGTAAGTACGCGTTAGAATTTCTTTACAACTTTACGTGCACGTACGCAATTTTTACTGATTTTAGAATAGAAACACTAATACCTACGCAAATTGAGCCATTACTCCTTACATTAATTTTGCATTCGTCCATCTCGCAGTACTGTTAGTTATGAGCAGTACGTTGAACGCATTTGCATGCAGCAAACACTACGTGTGGCATAGAAAAGCCCAAAACGGTTTTTAAAAACAGTTACATGCCGCGCGTTATACTGATAAGAGGCGTTGTTTCTTTTGTTAGGCTTCACTGGTATCGATCAGGTGTACGAAGCACCCGCTGACCCGGACTTGGTCCTTAAGGCTGGAGAACAATCTATCGACGAATGCGTTCAACATGTTGTACAATTTTTAACCGAAAAGGTGAAAAAAATTCAGATTTTTTTACATTTTGGTTATCGACTAACTTTTCAAATCGATTACAACTTACCTCAAGCAGTTGTTTAGAAAATTCACATGTAATAAGAACTTGGTAACCCCATGTGTGAAAATTTAGCAATGAAAGGTTTACTTTCTTAATAGATAGGATATTGTTATTAATTTGTATCAACAACACTCACCAATAACGTAGTACTCGTTCCCTGCACTGTATATTACCACAGTGAGTAATTTTTCCTTTACTGCACTGTAACTCATTTACTGTGACTGTTCGCTGTTTTGGTATGAGCTCGTTAAAGGCTTTTATCTCGATTAAAGATTTTCGTCTGGCATCTGGTTTAACCGTGTTTTAAGTGAAGGTTAATAGATAATTACTAAAATTATTTTCTAGTCTTACGGTAGTACTTATATATTTGTTCTCAGTTCTGTACAATAATATACCAAATGCCTGGTAATCTTGTTATATCGCTGACTATCATAATTTCTGTTCAGGGAATCATTCCTCATAGCAGTGTGAATGGAATAAGAGAACTGTTCGCCCCTAAACATCGACTTGAACTTGCTACGAAAGAAGCCTCCAGTTTGCCAAAACTAGAGATCAGCAAAGTAAGTCAAACCCAAGGGTTGTGTGAATGTACGATTCAGTTACAATCGCCGTGTTTGTCAGCTCCTTACTCTGGCTAATCAAGAGAATTGGGGTTTGGTCTACGTGGATGGTGTGTTTTGATGGAAAAGTAGATTTTACCACGTCTGACGAGATTTTGGCAGATGACGAAATATTTTTCCGGTTTGCAAAAGGTCTTGAGAGCATCCAACAGAAATAATTTTAAGGAAACACGCAACAACAAAAAAACAATCTTTGTAATTTCTTTTTTGTCTTTGAACATTTCAACTACCATTGCTACTTTAGTTTTAATTTCTTGTTTCTCACCACTTTCACTCATTTCTTGCGCCACCGAAGATGACACTAGCAGTTTCGAAACATTTTTATTGGTAAACTAAAACATGTTGTGTTTTCCTTAATATTTTTTCTGGTTCCTTTTAAAGTTCTCGACTTGTTGCAATTTTGATTGGCCAGTGGTTGATTAGAGAGAGGGACCCAGCAAAGGGTCAATTTATCGAGGTTTTACTCGTTTGACAGTCAGTCAGGTGGAAAGACAGAAAACTTAACATTATTTGAAAACTAGCTTCTAGGCCTAGGTTGTTCAAAAGCTTGTTAACTTTAACCCCGGGTTTAGTCAAAACTCAAGAAGTAATTTCTTCTGTAAGGAAAGTAAACGGTTCTTATAGCGTGTTTACGGGAAAAAAACTTGTCATTTCCAAAATTGCAGCCCAAATCAGTATAGGGTTAGTGCTAATCGGCCTTTGAACAACTGGCCGCCCTGGTGTCAACGGACAATCAGCTAGACAAAAACACAAAAAGTTTTACCCAACGACAAGTTTCAGTATTATTGTAGTGAGGACCAACAGGCCAGGATTGCAAGTAAGACAGACACGCAGTCGAGACAAGTAATATAAACCAACTAGACAAACAGCCAGTAATGAAAAGTTGCGCGAAGACAGTATCAAACGTTACTGATAGCAGTAGTAGCGCTCTGTGTTCAGGAAGGATACACGTGCAAGGCGCAGTGCTCAGCCCTGTAAAACTAATCAAGTAAAACATTATGTGTTTTGGCCCCATAGCTCGACCTCCAGTGGGTGCAGGTTCTCTCCGAAGGATGGGCCACCCCCTTGAAAGGTTTTATGAGGGAGATAGAATACTTGCAGTGTCAGCATTTTGGCAGTCTTCTCAATGGTAAGTCATCATGCAGGCAGTTGTATCGAGCGACTTGCGTTGAATGATAGTAATTGATAAAATATGAAATGATTCAGTATTCTAAGTATAGTAGAAGGAAAATTAAAATAATGTTCTCTTTTATGTGAAGGTGCCTTTAGAAGTTCAGTTCTCACTAGTGACTTTCACTTAAAGACATTAAACAGTTTGCTACAATTTTATTTCGTCCTCCAAAATGGGTTGTAATAAAAACTTATTGTTCCCTCATTCCTACCTAATACCGTTTTTTTAGAAGAAACTTCAAAACTTAGGGGTATCAACTTACAATTTCTAGCAATTTCTTTACTTTGAGCCAAAAAAGCTTTACTAAAATTCATTCTTGATGGATGTTTGTTGCCCTGCAACTCAATTTCAAGCTTTCTACACACTTATTTTAACAGAGTTTGGCTTTACAACACCGGTTTCGTCCTTCGGACCTCCTCAGTTATCCGCCATCTTAGTTACAGTTAAAGAACGTGCTATAGTAGTACATATAAGGGAACATAATAAAGTGTATATACTTCATACGGTACAATTCAACAAAAAAAGGGACGAAAAAACAAAAAATAATCAAGTCAAATGAAATATGAAACGGATGGGTGGTCAAACTGTCAGTCACTCGCGATCTCAGCTCGGAGGATGCTAACGTAATTCCACTCGCTTTTTGTGTTGATCAGCTCATCTGGGTGCGTGTTTTTTATTTTAACCGATTCGGTGATCTGTCTCAGCGTTGCGTCATCTCCAAATACACCGGTCATGCTCATAGCATATGATGGTGGGGCTTCATGGGCGTGCATGGCATGCCTCCACAATGCTGATCCTTCCTCCCTTCGTTCAGCCGACCTTTGATGTTCTTTCCCTCGGGAACACGCACTCCTCGATGTTTCACCGATATATCTGCACTTGCACTCTTTACATCTTATCTCATACGTCAGTCCTCGCGCCCTTCCCACCGGTTGTGCAAACAATACAATCTTCTCTCTGGCACTTCTTATCTCTGAATGGGTTAGATTTTTGTACTTTTCGTTTCATCGTTGCACCTGTCCGCTCTACCACTGAAACCAGATTTTTCTATTTCATCTTCATACCGCATTCTAAGATTTGACTTGGGCGTGGCAGGTACAAAAATTACTAATTCGTAGCCCCATCTCTTGTACCATTCTTCCCGCTTCTGTTGTTTTTCTTTCCTCCTTTGGACATTCCGCAACTGTATCTGCCTATACATTGGTGCTTCACCACTCGCATCGTGTTCCCGTATGTTTCCATATGCTTTGAGGACCGACTTTACCACTTCTGTCCTAAACCGCTGGTCATACCCTGAGAACTGCATGCGAAGCATCATCTCGTTCACATGGCTTGCCACCACTTCCCGTGGGAGTCTCGTGTTGCAATTCAGTAGTACTCGTAATACCTCCTGTGTCAAGATCGTCCTCTTGCTTCCCCTTGTTCCCTTATATGTACTACTACATCACGTTAACTGTAACTAAGATGGCGGATAACTGAAGAGGTCCGAACGACGAAACCGGTATTGTAAAGCCAAACTCTGTTAATATAAGTGTGTAGAAAGCTTGAAATTGAGTTGCAGGGCAACAAACATCTATCAAGAATGTATCAACTTACAAAATTAAGTTAAAAAAACTAGAAAGTTAGACTCAAATGATTAATATAAATGTGTCTGTAAGACCATCAGAGTTCAGCAGGGAAACAAGACCCATAGACCCTAAGCATAAATGGTGGCGACTTAAACATTCTTTTGTCTAGTACAACTAGCCTCGTTTTGCGTCACATGTTCTTTTGAATTGTTACCTCAAGAACGAGGCAAGTGACGCTAATTTGAGCGTAGACAAAAGAATAATTAAATCGCCGCCATTTATGCATAGGGTCTATACTTGTTACATATATTTATCAAAATATAGTATATAGTATATAGAACGAACTTACACTCAATAATTTACATGGTTGGTTTAAGCAAACTGTATTGTTTCAAAAGGATACTTTTTATGAACGTTGCTAAACGTTTTAAATGATCGTTTACAGAGGGTGTTACCAATCAGAGCATTCCAATCGTATTACCTGTCACAACGGAGCATAAAGAACGTCTTAGTAACTGTGAAGCTATCACTCTTACCTATGAAGGACGCAATGTGGCTATGTTAAAGGCGATCGAGTTTTACACTCATCGAAAGGAGGAGAGGTGCGCCCGTCAGTTTGGCACCACAAACAGGAATCATCCGTACATTAAGGTAAGGGGAGAAGTAAAACTAAGCGAAAGTTTTGAAGAAGAGTTGTAGTTTAAAAAAAAGTCATTTAAAAGTATAGTTTGTGATCTAATTTGTTTTTTATTATAACATTAAAGAAGTACAACAATAGTAAAGCCAGTATCTTTATCTTTAAAGGCCTGCAACCCGGCGTTATTCACCATAATACGTGTTCTGAGAGAATACAAATGGCATTTTAGGTCTGAATTCACTCTCTTATTGTGCCATTTTCGACGGCGCGTGCGTTCATATGATCAGATGCATGTCTCGCAGTATCCCGGATGATGTCGTAACTTTCTGCGCTATTACAGCTAAACAATAATGGTAACAGAAAAGAGAAATGACGAGGACAACGAATATTAGAATAATCTAAGCAATAATTGTAAGATCAAATATACAACGAATGATCAGTTATCAATGTATCTCACTGACAACGCTCAATCTTTTGCTACAGATTATAAACGAGAGCGGTGATTGGCTGGTTGGCGGTGATCTAGAGGTTCTAGAACGCATTCGGTGGAACGACGGCTTGGACGAATATCGCTTGACGCCCAAAGAGCTCCGCCAGGAGTTCGACCTACGCGGCGCTGATGCAGTGTTCGCTTTTCAACTCAGAAACCCAATTCACAATGGACACGCTTTACTGATGAAGGTGAGCGTACCAATCTTTTGTGGAATTTTCCGCAAGAATGCTTTGAACGCTAGAGTTTGTCTTGCGAACAAATCATTTTCTTTATTCATGTGAAGCGTGAAAAAATGCATTATTACTTTAAATAGAAATTTTTACCCCCACGTGACTCAGACAAACAGAGGCATGTATGACAAAAAGGTGTATAGAAAACGTAGCAATCTTGTAACTGATACAAGAATCGATTTTTTTGTTCAATATTAAATACTATTGTCCGTTCAAAACGTTGCATTAGCCGCCCCTCGATTTTACGATAGTTGGTTTGTTTTTCTGATTCATGACCTTTAGTGCACAGCGCTGTTCACCTGCGAACACGACGCGTTTTGAAGTTTAAACAATGAACAAATCGCCAAAGTTTTGCGAAAGAGATCATTGCTTTTTTTTGCGTCAGAGTGAATAGGCAATGAAGTGCTTGGTATGAAAATAGGATTGTGCTTTGGAATTTGTTTAGCGAAAAGTTTTGGTACGAAGAAAGGGAAGAGTCTGGGTATGAGAAAAGGAAAGAATCTTGTTACGAGGAAAGGGAGAGTTTGGGTACGAGGAAAGGGAAGAGTCTGGGTACGAGGAAAGGGAAGTGTCCGGATACTAGAAAAGGTAAGAATCTGGGTACGAGGAAAGGGAAGAGTCTGGGTACGAGGAAAGGGAACTGTCCGAGTACGAGGAAAGGGAAGAGTCTGGGTACTAGAAAAGGGAAGAATCTGGGTACGAGGAAAGGGAAGAGTCTGGGTACGAGAAGGTTTTGACTTTGACCGTTCATATGGCGTAAAGCAAAACAATCTCCTGCTTTGCTTTTAAAAGCTACGCGGTAAGTCATGTGTGTGGCTGATTACGATACCATTTAAAAGGTAAAGAAACTTCTAGCAGTTTGTTCATAAAATAAATTTTCTGTGGTTCGCAGGATACGCGTAAGAAGTTACTTGAGCGGGGATTCACAAAACCCATGCTGCTCCTTCATCCCCTTGGGGGTTGGACCAAGCAGGATGATGTCCCCCTCCCAGTGAGAATCAAACAGCATCATGCAGTACTTCAAGAAGGTGTCTTGGACGCGGATAACACGATTCTCGCCATATTCCCGTCTCCCATGATGTATGCAGGCCCAACTGAGGTCAGTAGAACAAATAAAAACTGCAAGAGTTTCTTTTTTTGACACATATTTAAATAGAGAGATAAATGGTTTTTTGAAAATCAATTTACAACAGCTGAGCTATGCGATCTTTACAACAAGAAATATAACTACTGAAAAAACCCGGCCCAAACCTTTGGGACAAATTTGTATGGAAATGTAGAAAAATCTTTGTTTGATAAACTCTGTCTCCGTTTCATGGAACGTAAGAAAAATAGGAGTTGTCTGGCGTTGGTTGAAAAGTTGTATCGATATTTTTTATTTCTTTACTATGTAAAACAGTCAAAACTCGTAGAAACTACGTTTGCAATACCTTATCGTCATTTTATTCTAACTAGAAATAACTGGAAAATAGTAGAGCGCGTCCGATAAGGTGGGAGTTAGAAACGGAGGAGGTGCGAGATGGAGTTACGATATTTTTTCCTATTCTTTGTATAAAAACCGAGGCATTGACTTGCGATCATTCCGATGGTTCTTTTTCAATGGGAATTGTACCCAGTTATTGATGTTGAACGGGTTGCCTGAGGGTTTCCCTTAGATATGCCGACATCGCTCAATCTGTTAAAGCGTATAACTGGTAGGTAATCCAGGGGTTGGTTTTCAGTTGAGTGAAAAGCTCGAATGTTGTTTTTCTGTTTTAGAATGTGAAAAACTAGATAAGTAAAATAAATGTTAATCTGTAGTTTTACGTAGTTATTTAATTGACAATTTGGTTTTTGAATGAGCGAGGCCAGGGTATGTTACGATAGTAATTAATGAACAAAGCAACATAAATTGTATACAAGATGAAACAAAACATTCCTCACTGATGAAGCAGGGTTAATAGAGTTATTTTGATCACAAATCACAGTCAGTTGGCGCGATGGCCACTTAAGTGCACAACTGGGGCCGGTTGTTTGAGTTAACTTTAAACCAGGGTAACTTATTAGTTGCCATGGTAATTAACCCTAGATTATGACTAATCGTCCTTTGAACAACTGGGCCCTGGAATTTAGAATGTTGTTTTGACCACAAATTATGATGGACAAGCCAAATTACCGCAAATGCCCGATCTTCCAACCACGTGTTGAAAACTGAATTCAGTGTAAGAGAAAGCGGCCTCCGACTCGACATCAAGTCTAACGCGACATGCAAAATTTTATATTGCAGAATTCATCAATCACGTTTGATTGATATCACCACTCGTGTTTCTTTGCAAAGGTTTGAACTAAATGAGTACGGCTTCACTTTTCTTTGAAATCAGCGACGAAACCGCGCAATTATAGTCAACTCACAATTTCGAAGCACGTGTTTGTTACCTTGCCATTTATGGTCGCGCATAAAAACGAGGTATTTGTTGGAGTCAGTAGTCAGCCTGCCAGGCGAAAATTGCTCAAAGTGGTTACATCAAGCTTGAGCCCGCGAACAATGGCAAGATTAGTAAGCGTTCTTCTTCGTCAAACTCAATGATTATTTCTAACCTTTCTAAGGCTCAAAATTATATTTACTCAATGATTTTTTTTTTTGTATTTTCGTACATAATCGTTTCGTGTCATAATTTTTGTTACCTCATGAATTCCAAAATAATGTTTCAAAATAAGTCGTCCAAGTCCTGTACGGAAGACACAACATGTAAACTGTTCTTGTCATACACAGGTGCAGTGGCACGCTAAAGCACGTGTTGCCGCAGGAGCTCATTTCTATATTGTGGGACGGGATCCCGCGGGACTGCCCCATCCAGAACCTCCTAAGAGGGACTTGTATGATCCCAATCATGGAAGAACTGTGAGTATCGCTATTACTTTGTATAGACAAGCATACAAACAGACAGACAGACTGTTGGATGTTTTAACCAACACCGGCATTTTAGAGTAAAAAATCATTTTAGTGTAACTGGGGTTAGCTTAACATTTTTTGGTTAGCTTGTAAGTTTCATCAGTGATTCTAGCTTGCTAAATATATTGGGCTGTGAGAGAGAGTAACACTATATATAAAGCTTAAACAAGTATTTGTTTGATGTGTATTTGATGCTTAATTACATGACCATTATAGAACTGTGTTTTAAGAGTCACCCTGGAAAGAAGTAACTCAAATGACAGTGTTTTGCTGTTTGCTGCCATCAGGTGTTAGCTATGGCTCCTGGGTTAACTCAACTCGAGATTGTTCCATTCCGCGTGGCGGCTTACAACACCAAGCAGCACTGTATGATGTTTTTCGATCCACAACATAAGGAAGACTTTGATTTTATATCTGGTACGCGCATGCGTGGTCTAGCTAGGGAGGGTAAAGCTCCGCCGGATGGGTTCATGGCACCCACAGCGTGGAAAGTCCTGGAAGACTTTTACCAGTCGCAGAAAAGGATTGACGAAAGTCTGCAAGTTTGAATAAGTAGTGTGCACCTATGCCCAGAAAACAATGTGTACTGAGTCATAAACTTTTTTCAATTGGTTTTACTGGGGTTTTGAAAATTTTAGGCGATGTCTTCTCCAGCAGTAATCTTGCCAGACAAGTTGCAGGGGAGATTTTTCATGTAACGATCGTCGCTGCAACTTGCAGAGCTCCTAAATTGCGAGGCAATTTGCAGAAATTTATTCATTGTGTTGTAGGGGCTAAACACAAATTTTCTATATATCAATTGATATTGCCAGGTAGAAACAGGAATATGATTGGCTGTTGAGAGGGCAGGATTTGTTGTAAAGACCGCGGCCATTTTAAACTTTTTTTCTTTACAACCGCTCTATAATACTTTGCTTTCTTTTTTTCCCATTTCTAACTAGATTGGGAAAAAAACTATATGATGGTTAACTTGTTAACCTCCTTCGCTTGGTCTTAACAGGGAAATTGCAGAGTGCAGTCATGTGGCCTTAACCTCGCAAGGCCCAGTCTGTTCGTCAAGGCCTCGATCTGAGATTTCCCTATAAAGACCTCGCTATCGGTTAATTAGGAATCGTCCTCCTAAGTGTCGGTCACGAGTCACCTCCACTTCAGAGGATAATTGTTTTAAGATTAAACGAGCAGGCCTTCTTTGTTTATATGAGCTGTTTGCTCGCGAGGCTATTTGCTGAGCCGTTTCCTCACGTGTGCGGGACATTTTTTGTGAGAAATCAAACATGTTTGATCTTACACTCACGGTCTCGCGAGGAGAATTTCTCACAAAAAATTTGCCGCACACGTGAGGA
>JAOBRD020524290.1:0-16926 GCA_027575215.2 Hydrozoanthus sils | reverse complement strand
AATGAAGCAGGTACGAGGTTGATGCGAGTACCATAACGCTCTAGTATTAATAAGTCCCCGGGGGCTTCTTTATTTTTGACCTTCCAGACGGGGGGCTTATCAAAGAGGGGGGCTTAGTAGAGAGGGGGGATTATATAAAGATTGCCAATAGCCAAAGACAGAAACACACCATCAAGTCCAGACACCAAATCGATTTAGAATACCTTGGATTCGTTGCTTGGCAACACATAACTCCTTAGCTTTATACTGATTTAAAAGGTACTTACCAAAGCCCATATACAAACTCCAGATATGCCAGCAAGAAGAAAAATAAATGCGAAAATTGGCCACGAAGCAAGTAAGGAGTCGACCACCTTTTTCTTCGCCTTTTCGCGAAACACGTCACGGCATATGATGTAAGCTTGACCCGAGGAGTCTATGACTTTGTATAACAATATCCGATTCAATGGGTCTTGAAAATGCTTGTAATTATCCAGTTTCTTCTCTAACGTGACGGATATAGGCAACGCTAAATCGGTTTTGTTCTTCTCAATTCTTTCAATGAACTCTTCAGTGTTGTTAACAAAGACAAAGCTGATATCTGTCATGTTGCAATGCGGAAAGCAATAATGAATGTTATCATAAGCGAATTCCACAACAATTCCTTGCTTGCCGTTGAAATCGCTTTTATTTTGATTGCCCATGACAAAAGGAGGATCCAGTAGTGAAGTAATTGTGACATTTTTCCACGCGCAGTAATTGCCAGGGTTTTGAAGTTCACCAATGCACAAAATGGAGGCGGTGATGTGTAAAAGCCCTATAAAAGTTAATACAGGCGCATTCGTGTCCATGTTTTGCGTTCGGGAGCAGACTAGTGCAGTGAGCTTCGACACAGTATCATATTGCGAATTTAAAGAGCACGTCCACAATTTGAACTTCAAATCATTTGAAGGAAGGCCTGGAAGCCCTGCTGATAAAGATGGACCACAATAGATGAGATAATCAAGAATTGTGCCGCATAAAATCCTAATAGCGAAACTATCGTGTTATAGCATAGTTCTTCAAACTAAATAAATCTCGCAAACGTAGAGTTTTTCTTTATTGCCCGTTTTACCATAAGTAAATAACTCTTTAAAAGAATATTGGTGAGTTGGAATCGATGAGCTCACCCCTAACTACTTTAAGTAGTAAAAATGCTCTTACCATTTAAATGATTATGGAACTGAATGAAGTTTCACTATTTGAGTTCGCCAGGCTAGTTTCTGTCGAAGCAGATAGATTTTCCAGATAGATTTTCTTATTTTTTTTTAACATGTAAAACTAATGCAATGTTTGCTGAAGGTTTTTGATAATGTCAACTCGCATATAAAGACCAAAAACAACTTTATCAATTACGGGCCCAACCAAATCAGTAAAGGCTTGGATTTTTCTCATTTAGAATACTACAGTCAATTTAACATGTCATTACCTGATACAGCAACATAACACGGTCCGTAGGAGGTTACCTAATGTATTGCAGCCTGAATAGTGACTTAATGGATTAATTATGGACGTCAAGCGACTCACGCCGAAATTTAGTATTATAAACGGGGCTTTTCTCACAGCTGGGGCCTGGTTTTCTGATTCAAAACTTCACACCTTTGACTGAACTAAAAAGCATGTCATTAAACATTTTTAAAACGCTGGTCGATTTTAGTATACATGTTAAAATGGTTAAACTTTAGTACACTCTGAAATCTATTTTTTTTTGCTTTAAGAATTATATCCAACCGCAGCGGGTTAACGGCACAGATGGCAAATCATAGGATTTCGAGTTCGATACACTTTTGAAGTGAAACGTGTAAGAGGCTGTAAGAAAAAGTGTAATCTAGTTCGTCGAATAATTCATGACTCTGTTAAAAATTAAAAATACAGTTGCCACGATATGTACCGGCGTTCAGTTTTTCTCGCTTTAGTTTTGAAGTTTAAAACATGGCTACAGTTTCTCAATGCACACAAAATAAAAATAAAAATAATCATAAATTATTAGTTGTAAAAGTTTTTAGGGCGTTCGAATTCAGTTTCTACGGTAAAGGTCAATCGAAGAAAGGAATAACCAATGCAAGTTGTTATAACCCAAGATAACTTGTTGAGGGTTGTCCGGCGATTATATGTAAAGTTCCCTAAAACTAAATTAGAGATTGAGATAGCAATCTTATTTTCCTTCGATGCTTTAAATAAGCAATACCGCTGTAAAACCTTTCAAAGAATAGCGTTATGTTTAAACTTGAAAGGGCATGATGTATGTTAACAAGAAATTTTGTGTTAATCGGTCGACCCAACGAGTGGTTGAATATCTGATTAGCTATGCCGAACATTACTGAAAGCGAACAAAGCTGCATGATGGAGAGCAAACATATTATTCAGCTGTAAAAAATTGCGTCATAACTCGATGTGAAACAAGCGGCCGACTTTGAAAAAAGACAGCATGCACGCCGCCACAGATAATTAAGGACTCCTGTCTAGAACTTTCAGAAAAAGAGAACATGGGAACATATTGTGTAAAAACTAATACAGAAGAGCAAAAAAAAACTCATGTTTTGATTGCATAGCGGCTATTTTTTTTAATTATGGGAGAGGCCAAGTTTCAATCGAGCGGGCCGCTGTGTTCTAAAAACGCGCGAGCTCTCCAGTAGCCTGCGTGCGCTATGCGTAGACTAAGCGTAGACTAGCTCTCCTGGCGAAATTAAAAGTTAACTTAGAAGTTTAAGAACAAGTTGAGGGTCTGGCTTCCAGATTACTGATTTTTTTTTAACTTTACTGATGGAGCTTCGATCTTATAATTAACTGAACAATACAGAATGAATAAGAAATGCTTCGCAGTTCATCATCAATGGAAATCGTCTTGGGAAAATAACTCAACTGTTGAGCTGTGAATCCACGATAAATCCGCAACGGATGAGTTGACCAAATTCGTTTCCCTATGCGTGAATTGCAATAGTTTTTCTTCGACTTAAACACTCTGGCATATAATAGAAATAAGAACAATTTGAAGCTCAAATCGCTAAAAAATTAAGAACGATGAGCCTCGACCAAATTTACTGTTTCTTATAAAGATTTAAACTGTACTCACACAATGTTCACTAAAGGCGGTGCATGTTGCACTCCTGAACATTAGTCGAGAAAAAAAATTATTTCCTTAACCTTTTCCATGCCGGCAGTATTCATTAAGTAACTGTTCTTTGCCTTTTCTCAGCCTCAGTATGTTCTTAAAATGTTAACATTCTTAAATTTTGGGCATTTTTCAGCTTTGTGTACTTATAAAAAAGGAAAGACAGTATGCTACTCATGTTGTTTTATTGATGTTTCAGTAACCGCAATTAGTCCATAGTTCTTGTTTATTGCCAATGTTGGTGCTAACTAATTTTTCGAGGCCACTGCAGTGTGACCATACCTAACGGTTCTTAGATCTTATGTGTTTGACAGTTTTCTCAAGCTCTCAGATCGATCTTTAAAATGCGAATCACTATTTCTTAATACAACCCGATGTGTACACTCCAGTATTGATGGACTTTGTGATCTCGTGAAGCGCGTACGTTAATCAACAAATGTTGAACAGCGTTGTTATGTCTTCATACCCTATTATTCTACTGAAAGACAAAAAGAAAACCAAAACAAAATGTTTTCACCTTTACATAACTTTGAACAGAAATAATGACCTTTGTGGAGTTTTTTTTTTTTTGCACGCGGGAAGCCTCAAGCCCTTAGTCTTTCCGAATACATAAAAACTTTTAAAAAATATGAGTATTTCGTTTTTAGCCCCTTGATGCCAAAGTAGAATATAAATTAATTGTGTTTTTGAGACGCCCACACCACAAAATATTGACGCTTTTTTTATAAGCATCAATAAATTTGGCCGAGGCTTATTGTTCTTATAATTAAATTTCTTGTGATTTGAGCCTAAAGTTGTTCTCGAATTGTTTTTGTTTCAATGTGCAGTTTAAATCGGGTAAAAACTAAGTCTAAGGTATTGCGATACACGTACATTGTAAGGAACGAACTTCGGGGCAAGTATCGGTGTACAGCTTATAATTTAAAGCAATGACTGATTAAAAAAGAAAAACTGCGAAACATTTCTGTATTGCTAAGTAAAGATCGAAGCTTGATGTAGAAAAGTTTTACAAAAATCAGCTATCGAGCCCGACTCTGCCGCCGGCTTGTAGTAATCTGAACCGTCGTTCTTATAAAATATGCCTGTAGTTGGGAAAAAATCGGGCAATTTCGTGTAGACGAGTTTTTGTTTACATTTTTTCCTCATTAGCATATGCATTCTGCTTTTTAACTCAGCTACAGAAACAAAGCTTCTGAATAATGAAATGTTTCTGCAGAACAAACTTTTTCTAAAAATAGGAGATTGATATGATGAGTGATTTTTCCGAGATATGGTTTTAAAAATTAGAAATTTTACAAAGAATGTATGGCTCATTATCGTTCTTGCCTCCAGCTGTTTTGCATTTTTTTGAGTCATGGAAATTTCTTCTTTGAAACTACACTTATGGAACCGAAAGTTCAGTCACTCATTAATTTTGAGAAGCTTTCTCAATTTTTAAAGTCATATTCAAACAGTACCGAAAAAGACTAACAGATTTTCACCGAGTATTCAAAAGAAAAAACAGAGCCTCAACCGAGAGAAGCGCTTGCCAGCCGGTTTTGAACTGGATTGTTTTTTTTGTCGAAGATCGTCACTATCCTAAACATACTTTGAACTCCCTCAGGTTTTGGCTTAATCGGTGCTTTAAAGCAAGTTTTTCCTTTGATATTATCTTTCATGCAAAGTTTTTGGACGTCAGTAGCAAGTGCGCTGAATTGAAGCGACAAGAAAAGGTTAAAGTTTTACATAAGCCGCCATTTTGTGATGATCTCAAATTAAAAAACTGTATGAAAGTGGCGTTCAAGTGATTTTGATCCGGTAAACGCTCCAAAACAAAGTTTTTTAACATCATTTTACGTCTACGTTTGCCGTCATGAAAGACAATAGAAAGAATAAAGACTTTTCATTCAACACGAACAGCTAAGACACACGGCTGACAGTTCTCAGTTGCATGATCATAGCATATCAAAAAGAGATTTGTGAAACGTATTCAAACCTTTTTTTTTAAAAAAGAACTTAATTTCTATCTCTGCAGTATTCACTAGCCGAGTTCATAAAAGCATCAGACTCTAGAAACCTTAGTGGTTGTTTATCAGTTTTTGGAAAAGTTGGAAACGCGTTAATTGAAGTCAGAATAAAATTTACGGCAAGCTGTATTTAGTACACTGAAATAAGTTTGATCGTACAATATTTGGATTCGGTTTTCACAGAAGCGTTCCATATGCTATCAAAAGTTTTAAACCTTCTTAGTTTAGTTTATTCATCATGTTTCTTTCTTACCAGCCATGGTTTCTGTTTGGTTTGTACAAGTGTAAATACATGCACCTGCACACCCAACACTATAAACAATTCCAGATTATGAAAGATCCGTAGGGTCGCAGTATAGGATTAATTGCACAAATGGAAACGTAATATAACAATGCTTCGTCTTTATTAACTTCGCTAAAATACAGCTTTTCAACGTAATAAACAAAAAAGAAAAACTTCACTAGCCCCTGCAAGTATCCCCCGACCACCCCTAACCTCGTCTTTTTGCTGAGCGAACCTGTAAAGGAAAACAAAACAAACAACATCAGGGAGGTAAGCATTGTTATTACGTCTCCATTTATCCGTGCAACTCATCCTATACTGCGACCCTACGGACCTTGCATAATCTGAGAATTGCACTTAATAACTGTTGACTTCATATAACAATGCTAATTTAATGCCTAAACTGAGAGGCTAAGCACAGTCCTACCAAAAGATGCGCCATGGTCTGGTTCATAATAAGATTTACGAAACATGCTGTCATTAGACCACTCAGCTACTTTAATGGTATCAGTAACTGATAAACCTGCTCTAGCGGCAGCAGATGAAGCAGCACCCCTAGTAGAGTGGGCTTTCAACGTGTGTGCATCAATGCCAGCTTCACATAAAATCTATTTTATCCAGTGAGCTAGAGTTGATGATTTTACTGGTTTATGAGGTCTAATAATGGCCAGAAACAATTTGTTATGTTGAACAGGGTCTACAGGCCTCAACTCTGCCGTACGGGTTTCGTACGCTTTAAGACATTCACTGGGACACAGGAGTTTGTCCGGTGGGAAACTTGCATGAAAAGAAACTTTTAAAATTTTGACCAACTCTGATTGATTTAGTGAGTTCAGGTAAATAAAAAGTAACTCCCTCTTGGTGGCTTTTCTTAAATCGAAGGTCATGAGCAACTAGTTCAGACCCGCGCTCAGCAGATGTAAAAGCTAAGAGTAAAACTAATTTAGCAGAAAGTTGCTTCAACGACAGGGACTCATTCGGTCCTAAAGCTTTTAAGTACGTTAGAACCTTAGTGACATCCCAAGAGCTAGAGTATCTTGGGAAAGGGGGTTTCTTTTGATGTATACCTTTCATCACCTGGCATACAAGAGGACGTTGCCCTACGCGTACGTCATTCACTTTCGAAAGTATGCTAGAAATAGCAGAACGGTAAACACTGATTGTGCGGTATTCTTTCCCTGCCTTAAACTGACATGCTAAAAAGTTTACAACGTGTTATATGTTGGCTGAAAGGTGATCAATTTGTTGTTGATCACACCAGCTACCCCACAGGCGCCAGGCGGGTCATAGAAGCTAGGCGTTTGTTTTTGCCAAGCTGACAAAAGGAGTTCCTGAGCTGTTTCTGAAACTCCGACTGAAGAGTAACGTTGGCCGAGACTAGCCAGCCTGCTAGTTGGATGTGAGGCAGTGGGTGTGGTTGCCCCCATTCGCTGAGGAGCTCTTGACTGCCAGGGAATAGGCAAGGGTAGTCTATGCTGAGTTCCAACAAAAGAAGATCCCATGGTTGTGTCTCCTACACAGGGGTTACTAGACACAGGCATTGGACATTCTGGTCCCTCACTTGAGAGAGGCAACGGCCCACAAGGCTGAACGGGGGAAATGCATAACCCCTCACTTGAGACCAGTCCAGAGAGAAAGCGTCTGTCGCTTCCGCCTCTGGATCCGGTCACGAAACCTTTTGAGCTGGTTTGTGAGCCGAGTTGCGAAGAGGTCGATCTGAAAGGGACCCCAGAGATGATTGAGGTAATTGAAAATTAGTGGATCTAGTTTCCAATCTGAGGAATCCCGGTCGATTCTCGATTCGTTGTCTGCTTTGGAATTGAGAATGTCTGGTATATGCCGAGCAGATAGACCTACGTCCCTCTGAAGGCACCACTGCCATATGTCGTACACGAGACTGGCTAGAATAGGAGAGTGATCTCCCGTTCTGTTTATATAGGCTATTGTTGTTGTATTGTCCATCAGCACCTTTACCTGAATCGAGGTTTTGTTCTTGCAAAATAACTTTGTTGCAAAACCTCCTGTGATTAATTCTAGGCAACTGATAAGGTAAAGGCGTTCCTGAGTAGACCATAGCCCCCCTGTCTGTACCCCATTGCAAGAGGCTCCCCAACCTAGGTTTGACGCGTCTGTTTCGATTTTTAGGTCTTCCTGTTTTCTCAGAAGGGATTTTACATTCCATGCCGTCAGGTCTCCACCAAACCAGCTTCTGTTTAGCTGCTTGGTCTAGGGTCATCATGGTCTCGTAACCCTGACTTTCCTTTATAGCTAGGTTTTTGGCCCTTAACAGGAAACGATATTGAAGGGGAGCAGGGAAGACTGCCTGGATGCTGACGGTCGTCCAAGTAAATTATGAGCCTAACCCCCCTTTTCCTCAAGTGTGCGACTACCGGTTTTAGTAACTTGGTAAAGGTTCGAGGCGCACTTCCAAGGCCGAATGGGAGGCAGAGGAATTCCCATAGTTGGTCTTGCCATATGAAGCACGAAAACCTTCGATAGTGTGTCCAAGTTGGAACACTTAGGTAAGCATCTTTTAGGTCTATTTTGGTTAGGAAGTCCCCGGGTTTTAATAGGTCTTTCAGCATTGATATATCTTCCATTTTGAAGTGCTGGTATTCCACAAATTGATTTAGCCCTTTTAGGTTTATAATAGGTCTGTGACCACCCCCTTTTTTGGTTACTGTAAATAAGGGACTTACGAACTAGTTTTTGATCACTGGGCTCTACAACTTTCTGAATCGCTAGTTTCTGATGCAGTGCATGTACCTCTGTGTCTATCAGTCCCATTTGATCCTGTGTCAAATGCATCACAGAGGTTGTTGACTGAAAAGGGGTTTGAACAAACTCTAACTTGTGACCCAGCACTGATTCTAGAACCCAGGGGTCGCTTGTGATATTTACCCAGTTTACATAAAAATGAGCTATTTTGCCCCCTATGGGTAAATCTAACATAATATTGTTTGAATTTAGTATTAGTGGCATACCTGACAGTTGAGTTTCTACTGATGCTGACGGGGGGTTGATTGAGTACAGGTTGGCAGAGTTCTCCCTCTCCCTCGGACAAATGGCCTGAATTGCCTGTTGTTCTGGCCTCTCCCTTGGAACTGGCCTCTGTTCTGTAAAAGTTTGCACCCCCTCGTTTCCAAGGTCTTGTGGAGGAGGCGCCTCTTGGAAAAAACTGCTTCCCTGATGAGGCAAAGCTGGCCGCAGAAACTGCTGTGGCCGTCTGAGATCTTAGCTTGAGGCGTTTTTCAAACTCTTTGCCAAACAAGTTTTTGCCACAATTCTCCCAGGTTACATTAGACAGGGAGGTGTACCTTTGTCCAATTTTGCTACTTAAGGAGATGAACCCTGCGCTTTTCAGACACGTGGTTATTTACATTTCCCAAAAGTTGAAGAGTTCTTGTTAAGTAGCTCAGTATAGCGGTTATGTCTAGTTGTACTGGGGTTTCTTTGGCTTGTAAAATCATTTCATATGCCATTGCTATGGTACCACACACATAAAGTAAAAGGTCCTGAGTTTTTCGCAGGGATTTATCATCTGCCTTACATTTTCGAATAAGATCTGGTAGGAACTTATCAAGTTGTGGTGTGTCAACACAATCAACATCAGGTCGTGGGCAAGAGCGTGTTATCTGACGTTTGTCGAAGCCAGAAAGTTCTTTGGCAAAACATGAATTAAGTAAGGCAGACAGTTTCTCTGACGCTTGCCATCTCTGGGCAAAGTTCTCGAGCACATCGTCGTCATTTTCAGGCTCGTATTGTGTTGAGGAATCAAAATTATCGCTATCCTCAATGTTTATAATAGGCTCGCTATGGTCGACATGACGAGGCCTTTTCGCCAGCGGTTCGCCTTAAACAACCCCTTTTGATGACCCAGGGGCTGTACTGGGCAAATATACCCCTTTTGATGACCCAGGGGCTGTACTGGGCAAATATACACCTTTTGATGACCCAGGGGCTGTACTGGGCAAATTATCACTTCCTTTTTTTGAGCCGGAGGAACAACTGGTCGTAAACTTGCAGAGTTTGCAGTGTTGTTATGGTCAATGAGAGACTGTTTTTACTCCGTCTACGAGTGACGGTAGTAATGCTTTTGCTAACATTTCAATGAATTCAAGGTTCTGAATATTTGGTGCAGTAGTGGAAGATGTGTTTCCTGATAAATTACCTGGATTTCTTGGTAAAAAGGAGTCATTTTCCACGCTTTAAGAATCCATTTTGTCTTTCACCACGAGGAGCGAAGCAAAAGGACCAAGGGGCGGTCGGGGGATACTTGCAGGGGCTAGTGCCCATTCTCTTTTGTTTATTACGTTGATAAGCTGTATTTTAGCGAAGTTAATAAAGACAAAGCATTGTTATATGAAGTCGACCGTTATGAAGTACAATTTGTTTTATGTGCATTCACAGTTTTAATTAAAGTCAGTTGTTAGGGTTAGCGCCATAAGATTTGGCCTACGTTTGTAACTAGGACAGACTAGGTCATTACAAGCCTTTTTCTACCAGCGTTTTCAAAAAATATTACCAACAGATAATATATAACTGGGAGCATGTTTTGCTTAGAGTTTGACATTTCCTGAACGAACTCTTCCATTAGTATAGTACTCACTGCAAAGGAATGCATCGTGTCTTGGTAGGCTGCATACAATAACATTAATGAGTCGTGTGACCATAATTGTTTTTAGATAATGAAAATAAGATAAATTTGGAAATATGAATATTGATGTTTGAATATCGAATATTGGCAGTTTGAATGTTGAAAACAAAATATTCCACTTCCAACCGCGAAGTTAGACTTCACACAATTTTTCATACACCCGTCTTCCGTCTGTCCTGAAGCATTTTAAAATGATGGATCTGTTGACCATCAGCACTGATATATCACTCGACTTTGAGTTTATATTAAAACTACCTATACTTCTAGTATAAAAATGATGTTGTCCTACAGGTTGCATGTATGTTAATTGCAATACAATATCTACAGATTCGAGTAAGGCCTTGCCACGGGAAATGGAGAAAAAAACAATTTTCGCCAACCTAAACAGCATTATCAAGGAACCCAGGCCCGTGGCCATGCAGGATTTCTTGCGGGAGGGTGCGATCGAACGAGGAGACGGACCAAACGAGTGCTGAAGGAGGATCCAGTGTCGTCCTCCCCCGGAAAATTTTAAAAATTAAAATTAGAGCCTAAAATTTAAAGCTGGCAGGAAAAAACAAACTTAAAAAAACTCGATATTATAAATGAATTTTGATCTACAATAAGGGTTTATTAACGTCTTTTTCATTTCTTTTTTGGACGGGAGACAAAATCGAGTATTTGTCTCTCTCATTCAAAAAAAGAAGAAAAGACGTCAATGAACCATTGGCTTCAAAGTACATTAAGAACATCGGGGATAATGTTGCTTTTTCTTTGTGTGGGTGAATGGGGTCCGTGATGCTGTAGATCGATTATTCCCCATTCTCAGTGACATTGCTGTACATTGTATTCATATATACTGTTTCTCGCCACGCACAAACCACGGACAGCACAACACCCGCCTCTACAGAACAAAGATCCGAAATTCTGTAGATGAAGAACTCGATTAAACTTCCGAATGTGTTTTCAATTAAATCAATAAAAATTACGCTTCATTCTTGTCTAGTATACTCCCGACCTTAGCTTATCATCAAATCTATTGTCTAAAGGCCACCTGTCTCACTCAGCCCTCGAGGCTGCAATCATTCATTTGCAAGCCTATTCTTCATATATATGTAATTTCTTTCTTTTCGGCTAATTTCCGAGTGTAAATAATTGTTGCAGCAGTTAGTGTAGACCTTTTATTATCTGGCTAATCGTGGTCTTCATTCGTTCTATACTTTTATACCTTGCCGCACAACTATTTTTGAGCAATTCTCGGGCCTTTGTATTATGGCCGCTTATCTTAGAAATAGCGTCTTATGAATACGCGAAAGATCCGAAATTCTGTAGATGAAGAACTCGATTAAACTTCCGAATGTGTTTTCAATTAAATCAATAAAAATTACGCTTCATTCTTGTCTAGTATACTCCCGACCTTAGCTTATCATCAAATCTATTGTCTAAAGGCCACCTGTCTCACTCAGCCCTCGAGGCTGCAATCATTCATTTGCAAGCCTATTCTTCATATATATGTAATTTCTTTCTTTTCGGCTAATTTCCGAGTGTAAATAATTGTTGCAGCAGTTAGTGTAGACCTTTTATTATCTGGCTAATCGTGGTCTTCATTCGTTCTATACTTTTATACCTTGCCGCACAACTATTTTTGAGCAATTCTCGGGCCTTTGTATTATGGCCGCTTATCTTAGAAATAGCGTCTTATGAATACGCGAATTCTTAAATACGTTTTAAATAAAAGGTATATTTTTGAGGTTGCCCCAATAACCTTACCTGTGTACAGCAATAATTTTCAACATGACGACTTGAAATAAAGTCGAAATATTGTTGTATAACTTCAACACTCGTTTTTTTCTCTAAAACTTGGATTTACTGAACGATGTTTTCTTTTCTCGGGTTAGTTATTATGTCAGATCAACATGGCTTTTCTATCACCTTAAGTTGTTTTCTTCGGGGTCCTCTATTCTCTTTAGCTATTCTCTGATGGCTTATATTTATCGTCATGCGAATAGTTGCTGGTTTTACGTATACTTTGTCGTGTAGCTGTTAATGAAATTAAATATCGTTTTGCGAGCTTATCTCTCCTTCTTGAATTCCTAAACCTTTAAAGTGCCTCCAGAAAAGCTTAGTTGCAGTTAACAAGCATTTACCGGTTTACTAATTACATAATGTCTAAAATATAGTACTTGACAATGTTGCACAGGACCGCTCGTTCCAGTATACAAAAATTCGTTGTCATACAGAAATTGAAATAAATTTCAGTTTTGGGATATGAATGGATCAGTGCGAGTTTTTTTAAAAACATCCGAGTCTCAATACTTACACAACTTACCTTTATTCTCTAAAACTGATCCGACAAGTTAAAAGTGCTTAATTTAGCTCATAATCCTCCATATTTTGTTTATAAGAATACTCGAAACATTTCTTCGATTCCGTCATGCCTCGAAGCAATGCATGGTGGGTAAACATTCGGAAATTAAACCAATAAATAAATAAAATACGCTATGCACGTTAAACCGCTCCTTAGCACGAGCAAAAACGGAGACCTTGTTAATTACTGGTGCCCAGGCCTTTAGCCTGACATTCAAATCTATCTATCTACTCTCAGGTGCCAAAATATTTAAAGGTGGTGAGAAACTACTTAAAAATTCAATGAACGGGGGATCCACATAAAAGGGTTGGGGGATGAGAACATGGCGGAATATAAAAATAGATAGATTTGAGAGCTGATTGGGCAAATGTAGAGATTAGATGATGCTTTTAAAACAAGACAACAGAGACCAGCAAAGATATGGATAAATTGATTAACAAATTCTAAACTATAGATTATTGTAACCCGTACTGTAATCCAAACAAAAACAGGGTAAGACAAACACTAAACATGACACTGATCAATAAAATTTATATCTTGAAATAATGACCACTTGATGATCGTACTAGAACTTGGGGTGGAGAAAAATCGAAAAATTCATAAACGTCCCGAACTTCTATTTTGCACCTGAGAGTATCTATGGTAGTCGAGAACCTGTCATAAAAACAAGGCATGACTCGTGGTTTGTGCATGTGCGCTACATTTAGAACTCTGTTGAGATTTGGGCTTTGTTAAAGGAAAGTATATGGCAAGTAAATTTGCTTGAGGGAAGCTCAGAGTACACACAAATGCATACGGCATTCGCGAGACCCACACTAAGATGTCGAACGTTTACCGAATGGGTCGTTCCACAAATTTAAAGATAAATGTCCAAAATCGCCAAACGAACGCCAAGCAAACGAATGAAAACGAAGTCAAATAAATTAAAGAACAGTCGGAAACTTATCAGAGAAATAAAGCTTTTCAGTTAACAGGAATTGTATTGATTACATAATACCAAGACAAAATATCCCGAAGATGTCGAATGCCAATCCAACGAACGGCTTGAGAAACACTAACTATTTAGCCGAGTTTTAAACATGCATCATTAATCATTATATTCTGTTTAAATGTGTGCATCGTTCGTTCCAAATGCCAACACAGTTACACACAGCCTACTCGCATCCTCAATGAAAATAGTTTGATCTCCTTCAGTACTTCAGGATAAAGCACAGTCACGTCTGCTTACAAGTTACGGCCTATACAAAGAGGATTTAGTGATCAACTTCTGGCTTTGCCTTTTTCTATGTTGTTTTTCTGATGGTCAAAAACAGGCGAGTCAGGCCATTTAGTATTCGAAGACCCTGGCCGGCTGCCGGCCATTTACACACTTCCTTGTGCTTATGCAGTTGCAATATTCTTTTCAGGGAAAATGGCAAACCTCCGGTAATTACCCCACACATCTTCTCACTATCACAAGAATGTCTTTCTGACTGCGAATACTAAACATTCTTCAGACAAAAACTTTTTAAAACAGATAATCAAAAAGGATGACAAAACCGAGAAAGCTTTACTTCCACCATGGTTTAATTTACACGACCATGGTCGTAAAGGTAGACAGATAAAAGCTCCGTTGTAGAACGACAATTTATATCAATAACCCTAAAAACAGGGCTTTAAAGCGAGTCCCTTGACGTCATCTCACAACACGAACCTGAATTCCCTTGGTCCATAAAGAAAGGTGGATTGAGAGGGCGTTCATGATGCAGTTTAGTCCAGGACCTGCATCACTAACAGCAGAAAAACTCCAGGGTATCTTAGTTAACTCAAATTTCAGCATTTAGTCATACAGCTTTTCGTATTCACAAAGTTAGATTCGTCTGTTTTAAGACTGTCTTTTTAAAAGTAATTTTTCGTCCATTGCTTGGAGGCGGCAGATCGTCTTTCTTGCTTTTAATAGTCACTGCCTGTGGATTTAAAATGATCATCGTCCACTGTGGAATATATATGGCCCTCGTTACTCAGAAACTCAACCGCTGTCCTGAAACGTGAAACAGTCAAATATTTCTCAATAACAATGCAGTAAACACTAATAACGGTCTTGATAACTAGTATAGAACTTAGTATGTACCAAAACACCACAGTATTTCCTGGCATACAGGACAACATGCACCAATACACTACAGTATTGCCTGGAACACAGGACAACATGCACCAATACACTACAGTATTGCCTGGAACACAGGACAACATGCACCAATACACTACAGTATTGCCTGGAACACAAGACAACATACACCATACACAACAGTTTGCCTGGAACACGGGACAACATCATGGGCCGCTTTGACTGCTTGTGAGAAGAGAGGATTATGCCAACACTGTGACAGTACTGGAGGAAAGAAAGTAAGAGTGAAACATAAAGATAGATGAGGCAGACTCAGGGATGGAACGCACAAGTGAATCATGAGCAACACTATAAAATAAAGGAAATAAAACGCGCATTCTAATTGCCTGTGGTGACGCACACTAAACATGAATGGAGTGTATCTCCAGACGTCATCACAGAAATTTATCGGCTGTTTGTGTGCCTTATTTTATAAAAGAAATATAAAACTCGTTCACTAGCTCTGTTCATTGATAGAAACATTTGTTAATTTTTTAGTTCACTCAAGAAGTGTGAGAAAAACTCGCCTGCAGCTTGTTTTCGCTATAAAGCACTTCTTTCGTGAACTTAAAAACTCACGCCTGTTTCTATATTCACTGAACAGAAAGCGCGAAGTCATTTTATATTTCTATAACATAGGAAGATAGATGAGAAGTGCCAGATGTTAACACTGAAACAGTTAAAACACTGACACAGTACTCAAGGATGGAATACACAAGCGAACCATATGTAACAACGCGGGGAGCTAGATGAGAAGTGCCGCACGACAAAACTGAAACCAGGGCTTGAAATTAACTTATTTTTCAAGAAGCCAGCTGAGTTTGCGCACAACTTTAAGCAATCAAACATATTTTCAAGGTGTAATCTTTACTACGTCTGTAGCTGGGTACCCAAGAATAATTGGATTTGTTTCCAGATTTGTTTGCTCAAAAGAGCAGATGAGCTTCGTTCATTCATCGAATTGCACATCATTTTATTAGAAACAATAACTAGTTTTGTTTTATAACATTCTGACTCAAGGAGTCACGGGAGAACAGGCAATAGGACTCAAGGTCCCCTTTGAGGCCTACCACCCGGGACCTACGGTTTAACGTCCTTATCCGAGAAGACGGAAAAAGGTCTACAAACCGTTTGCAGATGTTAGAGCAAAGGCAGCACCTTCTCCTCAGTTATTTTAAGACCCTGTGTGAAGGTCCGACACCGGGAATCAAACCCGAGGGCCTCTCGCCCGGCGGCGGTTACAAAGGTTCCACACAATCCTGTAGTAGTCTGCTGGCTCTAGTAGCAAACATTTATTTTGCGGGAGCATTGGCCACCAAAAGGTTGCAAGTTCTAGCCCTGGAAACACTAACTGAAGACGGAATGAACGAGTGAACCATGCGCAACAATGTTAGGAGAACATACTGAATTTGGTTTGGAGATACACCCCTGAGCCTCTGCTTCAACTCTGTCATACTCATCCCTTCTTCACTTGTGGATGAACCTATTAGGTCATGGACCTTTAAATATTCAAAATCAAAGAGTTTATATTAAGATATTAATAATAATATCCTGGATTCTAAAACAGTATAAATGAGTTACACTACCTAAAATTTACAGACCCTATGCATAAATGGCAGCAATTGAATATTCTCGTTTAGCACAACAAACCTTGTTCTTGAGTTAAACTTTCAAAAGAATATGTTACGCAAAACAAGGCTAGTTGCGCAAAACAAAATAATGTTTAAATTACTAACATTTAAGCATAGGGTCTATAAGTTTAGTACTAGGAAGAGTGAGTATCAACTGGAATTGTTTTAAAGGTACATAGCACTGAAAGGTGACAGTGACAGCATACAGTGTAGAGTTCCTGTTCCCTTCTTTGTTTACTGGTTGCTCTTCTCCCAGGGGAGGGGGGGGGGGAAATCCGCCTATACGTAAGCTATGCAGGGACACACCACCTCCTGGGTATAAATTTTTGATACCCAAAATTTTAAACAGGGTAAACTTATCACTCCTTTGAGCATTATAAACAGAGTAAAAGTTCCGATGCTCAAAATACATCATAAACAGTGTATGATCTTATACTAAAAAACATAAACTCAGTATAGAAGTTTTTAACCTGATATCCCAAATAACTGGTCAGGTTTCTACAGCTAAGGCAGCACCCCCTTCCCTAACTTAATGAGGGTACATATCCCCTGGCCCACCCCAAGGGCTCGTCTCAAGTTAATGAAACAAACATACAGTTTAAACTCTGAAATCTGAAATTCCTATTCAAAGGTTACTGTTGTTAGCCAGAAAATTTTGATGGACTGACACCTGCTGTTGAGTGAGGGGTACTTCTGTACGCCATTAAAATAGTTAGCAACTCCCTG